>QVOA01006172.1:0-32370 GCA_014825685.1 Pseudomyrmex cubaensis | reverse complement strand
ATGTATACACGCCGTCTCATTGGGAAACTTTAATAGTTAATAACTTGGTAAATAATAGTCTAAGCCAAAAATGGAAAAGGAACTTTTAGGTCAAAATCCTACCTTCTTTCACTCCTTTCAAGGTTTACTAATCATTACGGGACACCCTGTATAGAAGTCAAGTTATTTATATTTATAGAAGTTAAGTTATTTATATTTATAAAGCTAATCCATTGATCCACTTGATGACGATTCAATTCTCTTCTTCTGCTTCATTCTTCGGGATATAACGGGGAGTATAGCGGGGGGGCAATGTCAAGGTAGTCTATAAGGTCTGGCGCGGTCCTCCCGGCCGATCACTCTTCGTCGGGATACTCGATCGATTCAGTAGTCTGTAGATACGAGATAAGTTCGATTTGTAAGAAGTATCTTTTCCGGACAAAAAAAATGACGAGTGCCGTATTACTATTGTGTTGCGTGTGCTCATTGCTGATCGGTGCCCAGGCCATCGGCAGATATATGGGCCTGGAATTTCTGGAGCCGTGCTCCAAGCGCGATCCAAAACTGGAAGCCTGTCTGGCCAGAACGGCCAATCTACTCGTCGACCATTTTCGTCAAGGTGAGAATCTGGAAAAATTATGTCTTCGCTTGTCAAAAATCTTGTAAAAAATATTACAAAATTTTTACTCTTAAAGAGAGTTTTCATTACTGGATTAAAACCTACGTTTTATCTTCTCGAATAGCAAGAACTTTTGTTATTTTGTTACGTTTTGTTAGAATTGTTTTGTTACAAAATAATTTGTTACAAAATAATATTTGCAACGGTGTATATTACTGTTACAACATTGTTTTTGACTCTGAAACATCGAATTTCTAAAAGATTTGACTTGACAAATAAATTACACAATATTTGTTAATACATATTAAAGATGTAGGATAAAATCTCGATTAGTGTCGTAGCATTCTTCAATAAATTGCGAACTCTCACAGTTGTTGTAATTGATAATTTGTACAGCACATAAGAGACCTCGAAGGAATAAAGTTAAACGTATGTTTTCCTTGCTGTGTCAAGTGAACGTGTAGACGATTGGAATTTGCGGCTTGTCGAGGTAACGCTTGCGCATTCTCGTTCGCCAATTTTTACGTTATCCGGGAATGTTAATAAACCTTGTAATATATATCACTTGCACTGATACAGGTCACATACCTTTTTTGTAAATAGAATGTAGCTATTGCAAAGTCTGACTAAAATTCATTTTTATTAAATAACTCTTATAAAAAGAAAAAATACAATTTTGCGTTAATTGTGTGTAGTATTTTTTAGTTTAGTACGCCAAGAATAAAAAAATATGTACAATTTTGTATAAATAAACTGAATTTTGTAAATAAACTGAAAGTTGAAAGTTTAAGGCTTCCAATCAGTTCTATAATCACGTGATTTTAGAGAAAGAAGCAGGTTATAACGGTGTATTCTACTGATCACCCAGTGTCCTACATTCTACTTATTTTGTACATGCTTGGAGCATGTATTGCTCCAGAGGTGCACAATATAACTTCGTTCTTTAAACATAAAAACTTTTTTTTAATTTATTTTAATTTATTTATCCTTTTTTTTATTTTATTTTAATGAGTTTTAAAGACACTTGTCAAACAATTATTAAATGTTTGCTATCGCAATCTACTCTGTCAAATTATCTTAATTGCAATATTTTAATAATATCAATAATAACCTTTGTTCCAGTTATTGGTAAATGGAATCGCATTAATTGAGAAAAATAATTGAAAAAAATTGTATGGCAAAATTCTTTAAAATCGTATGTATCAGTTTATCGCGCCGAGAAAGTAGCGTGTTTTTTTTTGCGGCGAGATAATATTGCTACGTTCCAACTATGTACGTTGCAACTGCAGGTCTACCGCAACTAGGTTACACTGAAGTAGAACCAATTATTCTGGACGAGTTGCACATCACGCTTGGAGGCGGCCCGGATGCGTACAGAGGGCAATTCCGGAATATTACCGCGAGAGGTGTCTCCACTCTGCGAATAACTGGCCTCAGAACGAGATTAAGCGAAGATGAGGTGCAACTGCAACTGGCCTTTAGCATACCCAAAATTAGGGCGGCCGCCAGATACCGATCCAGCGGAACTTTGATCTTGGTTCAGGCAAGCGGAGCCGGAGATTATTGGGGCGAGTACGGTAAGAGGCCTGGAACAATACAACTAATTAACATATTATGTTGTTTTGCATCATAATATTATGTGCTATATATATATTATCTGCTATATAAAAATTGCTATAGCATTTTGTTAAGAAAAAATATTGTTTAATTAGAAAAAAGTACGCCATTAATAGAAAAAAGTACGCTTTGTTTTGGACATAAATTTTGTCAGTCAAGTGAAGTGCCATAGATGCAAGTATGTCGTGAGTGCAGGGACTTTCACTACTTATGCAATGTAAATTTGCTATCAATTTGTTGTCAAACTAGAATGTAGAGATGTAATTTCGAATATTAAATATTTCTGCGCAATAACAAATAGAATCTTTTAAAAAAAAACAAGATGTTTTAGTTAAAAATTGTTTAGAACTTCGAGACAATAATAACAAGTCATTGTTTTAGACGAATTAAAACGAGTGCGTTAAATTCCTTTACATGAAAAATATTTTCAGGTTTTTATTGTTTGTGAATGAGAGACACTTGCATATGAGAATCTCTGCCGTGCTAATCACTTACGCGTATCATTTGGTTTCATCAAACTCCTTGAGAATGGCAACACGATTTACACATCTGCTTTGTGAACATCGAAAGATTCTTTACGACTGATATAGTCACTGCATGATATTTGCGCCTTTTTATAGGCAATTAGCGTGCAAAAAGTTTTTTTGTGACATTAGAAGTATAAATTATAAATAATTATAAATTAGAAGTATAGATAATTATAACTAATTATTGTGTTGAACATTTAATTCATATGGTTAACGCAAAACATTTGTGTAAATGTCGACTTAATTAAAAGAAAACACTGGAGAAAGAAAATAATTACGTTTTGTATTATATTTCATAGAGAAAGTTTTTGCGCAAACTTTTTCGCGTCGACAGCACATTGTTAAAGCGAAACACGTCAGTCGTTGTTAAAGCGAAACACGTTCTCCGTAATTTATGTAAATTTGTTGCGGTTTTTTTTTCTTCTTTTGAACATAGTACTGCTCATCTAAAGATTTCATCTAAATCGTTTTCCTTCGCAGACGGTGTCAAGGCCAAAGTCTTCATCAGAGCTAGGCCGTTTTTGGTCGAAGGTCGTCGTTACCTTAGATTGCAGCAACTGAAGATGGACTTCAGCGTGCGGAATATCAAAATGGGGGTCGAAAACGTGCGCGACAGCAACAGCATAATATGTAAGTTTCAAGTTTTGTGAAATTTGTATATTTTATGCATTCGCTTCACTGTCTCGCTTTATCTTACTTTATTGTTTTCTTTTATTGCAGTCGTATGCTTTTTGCTTGAATCTCTCGTGTTAAAAATTAAATATTTGCCTTACAATTTGACGTTTTAACACTTTTTTAAGAAAACAATCTACATTGTTAATCCACTCATAAAAAAATTAACGCATCAGATAATAAATGCGACAAAACACTTTATAACTTTAATTCTCCAACTTTATTACTTAAGTGCTCACTGCTTCCGACAAACAGTTGATTTTAACTAAGAAAAACAATTAATTTAATTTTACTAACTTGAGAACATTGACCATTTTTTGAATATGGAATATATACGTACTGTGATTTTAATGTTCGTTCTCAGTGGCGGCGTTGAATCTCTTTATTAACACCAACGGACAGGAGTTGCTGAAGGAGATGAAGCCGGATCTGAGGAGGAAGCTGGTGCAGGTGATGTCGAACTTCGTGGAAAAACTGTTCGCTCAAGTACCGTACGACGCCTGGCTCGTGGATTAAGCGATGATCGGTCGGATAAGTTTTGCTGAAAGCGACAATTAATCGTCACTGCGTCATCGATGTGAACTTTTGAACCACGAAGCTTGAAGCACGTTGTCACGCGCAGAAGTCTCGCGATACAGTGACGATCCTGTCCGATATTAATTACAAGGAAAAACCAGGCGACAGATACATATATCTCGAGAACAAAAACGCACGATCGTTTATCTTTGGCTGGTATTTCCAAAACGTAAAAAAGATTATAAAAAAGTTTGTGCGCGACTTTTGCACTCGGATCGCTGATGCCCGAAGTCAGTTGGCTCCTAACGATGACAGTCGCGCCACAATACAGGGTATTTAAAAAGTCTAATCAAGTCGCGAGAAATCTGTAATATTTTGAATTTGTCATTTGTTTTTGTAAAACACTTTTGTTGAAAATAGACTTAGAAATAATTTGTTTCTTCTTTATATAATTTAGCAATAATTATAAATATTAGCTGTAATTATAAATATTTGCGTGAAAGGAAATACGGAAGAATTGTGAGGAAATTTTAAAGGAAACCACTTTAAAATATCAATAACTATCATTATTATCACTTGAAGATATCAATAACTTAAAAAGAAATTACGTCATTATTCACTTTCGATGTTTGTAATAATTCGTCATTAATCTCATGCGTGCTTTATGCCGGCGATACTGAAAACTAATAATTAATCATTCTGCAGTGTTTTTGCAAAATAGCATGTGTAATTCCATTCGTATGTACACAAGTTATTTCTACAGATCATCTTATCTTTACCAATCTAGATACATGTATATGTGTTAGAGTTCATTAAAGTAGATTTGTAATTATAAATGTAAGTGCCACGCGTACAATTGTTTGTACATATATCCATCGCAGATAATTAAGATAATTAAGTTTCTGTTAACTAAGATAATTAAATATCCTTTTGTTTTTTACAAAAATGCAATTACATAGTAAATCCGTTCTTTATCTTTATCATTATATCAAAATGAAATCTTAAAAAAAAATCTCGATGAATTATGGGAATAAAATCTCCATAAATTGAGTTTTTCTTTTTACTTCCAAGTTGCGGTTCGTACAAATTTGTAAACATTATACCGAAACACTAAATTATTTTGACGAAGCATTTCAATGCGCAGTAGTTAGATTACGTGTTCGCGTAATAATCGTTTACAGAATTTTCATTCATTTTCCTGCTGGCTGTTATTCCACGAAGGAACCACTGTAATTCGCACAAAAGAAGATGCACTGATCGGGAATGTATACAGCGTGTGATTCATAGTTTTCCCGCTTTATTTTACGCGGGAAAACTATTTTATTGTTTGAATTCCGTACGTGTGACTGTCGCACGTACAAATAAATGATAAATGATAAATGTGAGCTGAAGAGCCTCGAGATGGCAGAATCAATGGGAAAATAAAATTTGTTTTTAAACACAAAAGTATCTATCACGGGACGTACGTATCATTTTTCAAATCTCACGCGAAAAAAAAAAAAAAAAAAAAACAAACAAACGATCTCGCGATCACACTTTTCGCGTTTTGTCACTAACGATAAGCTATTTAAAAATCAAGATCCCTATTGCCGTTGTAATTTTCTCTGACTTACTGTCCGTCATAAATCATCTTGGCGTTAAGTGACCGATGCATCATGCGAAAAAAAATAATCGTCATTGTATTTGGTTTTAAAAGAACTATTTGGCCTAATGTATACGTGATAAAGTAATTTTATATCTTAACTGCATATATAACATCGCCACGTAAATAGAACGAGTAGAATTAAAAATTGAGCAACGTAACACATATTGTGTGAGAAAAAAATTTTATCCTATCGCAGGAAAATGATTCTAAATTGCAGTAAGTATTACACATATACCTGCATAATAGGTTAATAATAATAGGTATTACGTTTCTTCAGATTGAAGGTATCGTTTTTTTTTCCGAAGAAGTCATTGATAAAAAACTAAAAGATGGTTCTTCACAACGAGAGATTAACGCGATGAACTCATTCTGTATGTTAAGCATTGTTAGAAATGTAATACCGAGTTTTTTTTTATTTTCAACAAAGAGTTGAGCTAAAGACGCGTTGAAGATCGCAAGTGATCTCAAGTTGCATTTGTTTTTGTCAAGCGATATTTTTAAAGAAGAAAAATCGAATCTTTTAAACAATTGAATTTTTTTCAGCATTGAATGTGCTCGACAATGATATTAAACTTTTTATATCAAATAAAGAAATAATATAAAGAAACAGATTAATATTCATGCATATTTTTATCTTTGCTTATCAACCATGGGAAACAAAAAAGCGAGTATATCTGCATGAAGAAACATATAAATATAGCGCGAGACACCTTGCTGCAACTTTATGGTCAAGTCATGCGCAGTTTTTTATAATTATTTATCAGCTTTATAATATTCTGAAGATAAAAATTATTTTTTTATATACAGTGTTAATTTTATACACATAAACAGGGAAAAATTACAGTTTTATACATACATAATTACAAAACCGGTATGGTATTTTCATTTTTCGAGATCAGTTTAAGTGAAAAAATTGTGCGAGCCTGACTGGACGGACAGTATACAAGATGATAGTTAAGTATTCTAAAGGATTTTAAAAGAAGTGATTCTTAGCACTAGTTCAAGACGAAAACTTTGTATGTTCGAAACGATTTAATTCTTGATATAATGTAAAATCCTCGTAAAAAGTAAATTAATGCGTGGAAAAAGGCCAATGCGAGGAAAAACACAGGATGTTCATGTGTAAATGCAGATATATTTCGACACCAAACGTTGGTTTAGTTCTTTTTTGTAAAAAAAAAATTTCTTCTTATTAGGTTCGTTCCTCGTTGAATAAAACATTAATGCATGGTCCCAAAAGATGAGTCTCCTCATGTTCTTCAAACACAAAGTTAGTTTTATAAAAATAATCCGAATGGTTTCTGAAATTTTTGAAAAAGACAAAATTTTTCCTTAAACTTTGACATTCTTTAAAGTCGTTTCGGACGTATGGCTATATAAAGTTTTTGTCTTGAATTAGAAATGAGAAAAATCACATCTTAAAATCTTTTAGAGTACTTAACTACCACCTTGTATAATTAAAGTTAATAATTCTACACTGCCCATGATTTTGTCAAACATTTTAATTATATCTTTTGCAGAGATTTAGGCTTTGAACTTGTTTGCGACGAAATTAATTCTCGATACATATTTAAAAAATTATAATTTTTTTCGTTTTGTAATTATTTATGCACATCTAGTCAAAGTTCGTAAATCACGTCCTTTTTTCTTTGCCATACGTCAATGTATAATTAATAAGTAATAAAAAACATTTTTTTTGTCAAACAACAATTTGCGCACAAGAATCGCGTGAACTTCAATTTTAAAATATTAGATAAATAACATTAATATTCTACGGAACATGTGTTTAAAAAATAGAAAATTTACTTACTGCATTTGCATTTCTGAAGGAAATCAACTCATGTTTTCGATCTCAAGTTGCGTGCGCGAGGTCGAAGTCTCCGACGTAAATATACTTTTATGTCGGCGTTACGTTCTCGAGTCAAAGTGGTATCGTAACACCGGTGATTTTGTGACTTTGATGCTGGGGACTCGTATCCGGATTTATTTTGCTGAATAGTTGGGCGGTACGGAGAGTTTTGCGCTGTGAAATTATCGACTCACCAGAAAAACCGGAAATCACGGTCATGCCACTTGCACGTGACTGCCGAACTTATATCGACTGTAATTTTTCAAAACATCGAGAACAAGTCTTCAATGCTACTCGGCCAAAGAAAAAAGTTACAATCGGCATGACGCCATCTCGATTGTTTGTAAAATAGCGAGACTATTCGCTGTTCGCTGTCAGAGGATTGTCGTCGCGACTTGACATTATGTCATGTGGCTCTGATAAGTTTAATGATTTCTCGGGCTTGACGTACGACCGCAAATTAAGACGTTTTCGCGTTCTAGCTAACTCGGTCGTACTCGCGTAAACAATCATTCTCGCGTGTCCGGAAGCTACATTCCGCTAAATTTTATTTTTTGCGTTTTCATTTTTTACGATGTGATTTTTGTTCAAATCTGGGTTTTTGAAATTGCAAATCACGAGATTGAAATATCGCGGATAAATTATTCAAAAAAATTGAGCGGAGTTTTTCTTAAAGTGAATGAATATTAATTTCCGGTGAGAAGAAATGGCTTCTGAAATGTATACATTACTTTGTTTTTATTTTTAACTTCGATTATGTGTAGAAATTTAAAAGTCAAATATTAGACATTAACCGCGTCTCGGATTTATTACACAAATTTAATGATCATACGTCTTCAAACTTTATTGTATGTTACATATCATTTACATTAAAACTTCTCTTTAAACCCGTAAAATTAACAACGCAACCTGTTATCTCTTCACACTTTTATAATAAATTCCGGTTTGCATCTCAATAGAAACACTCGATGTTTAATTTTTACATGTATTCAAATTTTTATTTCAAAATCACTGTTATAACGTAAGAAGTAGAATAAAGAAAACCAACAAGAAAGAGAGAGAGAGAGAGAGAGATAAAGTTAGTGATTTGATATTTGATGATTTCCCATGTGTGTTATAAGAATTTCTAATGGTTTTTTTCGTATTTGAACCGCGTTAGTTTAACTTTTATACCGGTACAAAAATAACGCTAACTCAATTCAAATCCATCTTCTAAAAAGTCAATGATCTTTTCGTTCGGAATCCGACGTCTGGTATTTAACGATTCGATAGTTTCAAGACGCCGTTTCAGTACACTGAGCAAAAACCATTGATAAAAAAAAAATCTTATTCAAGCCATTCTACTTGCCGCAGTCAAAGGCTGTTATCAATATAAAAAAAAATCTTATTCAAGCCATTCTACTTGCCGCAGTCAAAGGCTGTTATCAATATAACAGCCTTTGACTGCGGCAAGTAGAATGGCTTGAATAAGATTTTTTTTTTATCAATGATTTTTAAATAAATATTCGTTTATCTAAAGAAATAATCTGTTATAATAATTATTTTAACTCTTATAGACTTGCGTTAAAAAAACAAGTAACAATTGACTGCAAAATACATTAATACATTTTTTTATAACCGAATTAGCAAGACGTCTACACGGAATGCGAGAAATTCGGATTTATCACTTTTCGCCAAGGAATTTTTTCAATAAAATTTTTAAAGCTCATAAAAGAGTAAACATAGCATTTTACATATGTGAGATACAAATTAAGCATCTTATATCAAATTTTGAAATTTAATATCAATTTTTTAAATTTAATTCAAATTTTTACGTGTATTAATTTATACGTTTTAAAAAAATATTTGCACGTATATCCAGCATATTGGCTCGTTTGACCTTAAAACTTAGTTGAACATTATCGCGAGCTTTAAAATTTGTTGTAAATGTGCTTTTGTTGACATTATAATGTAATTTTGTTGACATTGCGGTATTTTTTTTTCTCAGTATAATATCCGAGAGTTTTGATTCGCACAACGTTTGTTTTTTTCCCAACTGCAGGGAAAATCTGCGAAAAATCTGTACAATCTTTTATGCATATTTAGTTTAATATAAAGATTCGCGAGACTCATCGCGCAGTCCCGATGTCTAGCAACTTCCATGATACGCATACATAATCGCACAAATGATCAGGAAATCGCGTCTTTTGTCAGTGTTACGTAATAGATTTCTAGTAGCCTTGAAGCATCTGTCTTTTATCGCGATTTGGTAGACAAAAAAATTATATAGTATTATGTCCGACAGACTACTTATAACCAAAAGTTAAAATGTGTTTAGTTTTATGATCGCTGATTTATAATGACAAAACACGTCAGCGAACAAAAAGATTTGAAAGATTTGAAAGGACAAAAAATTTCTTAATGAGGAATTCTCCGCCGAATTAAAATATGAAATATGTTGATAAAAAAACTTGTCGGAAAAAGATTTTTGATCGATACCTGCGCGTTAACTGCATACAAGATACGCGATGTGTTTTCTGAGAACATTGCAGAATTTTGTGACCGTTCCTTGGACTCTTTAGATTCCACACTTCTGCGTGATGAGTATCCAAAACCAAGTTCTTTCTGCAAGATTTCGTTATCGTAAGGGTTATCGCCACGATAACGATGGAAACGTGAAGTTTCGCGAGTGTTTTCGAGAAAACGATACTATGACAGTTTCGCCGAAAAATCGTGACTCAAATATCACGATCAAAAGTAAAGAAGAGAACTATGCGCCAGATATCAGAATTCTAGAAACGTGTACAACTGATTTCGAAGAAGTCGATTTTTTCGAAAGAGAAAACGAGTTTGTTAGAATAATTAAATTTACGCGCAATTCTTTTCAAGTTAAACACTTAATTCAAAGAAATTTTTTGAAAAAAAAAAACAAATTTCTTTTTAAGCAGGAAATACGTCAAATTTACTAAAGTAACATATAACTTGTAATAAATTTTTCTAATATAAAGATATAATAATATAATAATTTATTAATAGAATCCTCACACAGTGTGTAAAATAACATATGTTTATACATTATATAATATAAATACTATATAATACAAAACTCCTTGTAAGAAGTATTGTATAATGTAACACTTATAGTGCGATAACAGCTTCTTAGTGAGAGAAAAAATGCAATATTTTTTTTATTACAATTACTAGCTTTGCTGGAAAATAAAGATTGTGCAAAGATTTCACACAAAAAGTGTTTCATAACATTAATTTTCAATCGAGCGCTTAATAGATTTATCGATGTTGTGTTTGCAATTGTACAAAATTAGCAATATTGATCGCTGCAATTATTTTAATTATAGTTTAATACGTTTGAATAAAGTTAGTTATTATCACATGCGATTTGTGCTCGCAAGGTGTTACACACAATACAGTATAAACGTGTTAAGTTAAAAAACAAAAAAGTCAATTTATATATACCATATAAAAATTTTACATAGTATCTCACACATTGAATTACCTGCCAATGTATTGCGATTCTTTTTGTCACGTACTTCGTACTATAAAATTCATATAAATTGTACAATAGTGAAATAAAATATCATTTTTACATACAGACGTTTCACGTACGTATCGCACAATATGTTTATCAAACTCACAGATCTGTTTCATGTCGCTGTATACATCTTCGGACACACTTCCTGAATACTTAATCGGATACATTTTGAATCAGAAGTTTCGGTCGCGCAAGAACCAAACTTTTCAATCACATCACTCAAGATATATTCTTTCTCGTAAAATAGTAACCAGCAGAATGTCTTTTCACTTCCTGAAAACAATTTGAAGCTAGATTATCACAATGTAGCAAAAACTTGATCCATTTATTAGCGAACCCTCCACCGCGCCGGCTTAATCAAAGGTCTTGTCTCAACTTTAACGCGGTGTTTTTTTTTTTTTTTTTTACGAGAGAGACGGAATTGGAAATAATAATACGCGAAATTGATCCTGCTTAGCGATCGAGGCATATCTTGAGCGGCGTGCTCGTGATAATCACGCCGCCGCTTCTCTCTCGCGCGTCTTATTTTCATGCTCGGCACGCGTGAGTCTCTTCTTTCCTCTCCTGAAAAGAGCATCATCCGCGCGGAAGAACAATGGGTTTTCATCCCGCGTTATGACAGGTGTGTGTGTGTGTGTGTAAGAATGGTGAGTGTCGAGCAGAGGGGGAAATTAGTCAGCCTCTATAAGGCGTACGGCTCGCCGTCAAGAACATCTACTTCCAGCCCGACCAAGCCGCGGATCACCTGTCGCTAGGTCCACGATCGGCCTGCGATCATCCCTCGTGAGACCACTCGCACTTAAACATCCGGAAGGCAACCGCTCGTTGAGCTTCCTGACTGTTCCGTTTCTAATTTTTCCTGTGTGAAAAAGAAAATGGCAGCAACAGCGAAGGCAACGTTGATCGCGATCCTAGTGGCGACGATCGCCGCGGTGGCCACGCGAGATTTACGTGAGTAAACTTCGATGCGAGAGTCGACATCGCGATGTCCGATTTGACCGTTTACATGCTCTTTGTTATTGTCGGAGCAAGATTACGCTGAGGAGAATTTTTGCGAAAGAGAAAATTTAATAAATTAAAAAATTTTTTCGTGTTATATATAAACTAAAAATGTTTTATTTACAATGTGCCATTGTACTTAAACCAACGAGCATATTTCGAGCGTTAAAAAAACCTACTCAATGTCTATTTTTTTAAATTCCTTTCTTTTGATTCCTTTCTTTTACTTAAACTTTGACACTATAAATCCTCTATTATGTATAATGTTTTTATTTAGTTATAAATAGACATCTATATTCTAGAGTTGCATTGAGTACATAGTGCATCTTTTTCCTCTTTGAATAATAATAATACGTTCAGGCCTAAAATTAGTATCAAAATATTTTGAATTAAGCAAGACTTTGCTTGTCACATAATGTGACTGTTTCAATTTTTTTATTTTATACCGTTTTGTTTGATATCTTTTTATATAAAATTGTTGTTCAACTTACTGTTGATTACTAGTTGAAGTAAATTTTTTACCAATATAGTTTTCTACGCAATAATCAATGCGTGCAATGTGATACAAAAAAAAAATTACGGAAAAAAGAGTTTCCTGATATTATTCGTAAACAAACGCGAATTCCACGTGAAAATCACACAAAATTACTCTCGAATGAGCATCAATAATTTAATTACTGTTTATGCAAAGTAAATGTTCATATTTAACGTGTTTTATGATGTATAATAACGCGTGTTGTATCGTGTGCTCAAGTTGTCATTATAAATACATGTATCGACAACGTTAAAGTAAAGACGCAGTGTGTTGCACTAAAAACCTGGGCAAAAACCTGCTTCTGAACTAACATCAAAGCTAAATTTATAAGGTATGTGTGCAGAATGTATTTAAATAATGAATGTGTTTCTTATTTGAAAGGTCTACTAAATGCATTCCGTAAAGTAAGCAGAAATTAGAGCATATATCGCAATCCGTTTCCGCTATCAATCAGCTACACGCGCTAAAGCAGTTCTAGATTTTTGTAGCAATGAATATTTATTATTTCGTATTTTCTCTTTCTCTCTTTCTCTCTCTCTCTCTCTCTCTCTCTCTTTTACATAATAATTATACAATTTGTACAATGAGTTTTCAATTGCGCTTTTGCAGCCGAGTTTTTGCATATTTGCCAAGTGGGCGATCCGCATTACGATGCCTGCGTTGGTGAGAGTGTGGAGTATTTGAAGCCGTACTTGAAGAACGGTGTGCCGGAATACAACATTCCCCGGTGTGAACCTTTGAAACTGAAAAAACTCTCGGTCTCTCCGACGAACGGCATACGCATACAGGCGACAGATGTCAATGTATACGGCGCCAGCAACTTCAAAATCAGCAAAGTGAAGTAAGTACGGATAATTTGCTTCTGCGAAACAAGAACACACGTGCGCGCGCGCACGCACACACACACGCACGCACGCACGCACGCACGCACGCACGCACGCACACGCACACGCACACGCGCGCGCGCGCGCGCGCACACACACACACACACACACACACACACACACACACACAGAGTGATAACCTCGGATCTAGAGAGAATTGCGTAATTAATTTGCATTTGAAAATGTTTTCGTTTTTTTTATTGTTGTCGAAATATGCGGAAGTCGGCGAAGTAATTTGTCATTCGCTTCGTAATTAACGTCGCAGCGATGAGCGAGCATTATAGTCAAACGCGATACGCGGCACAAGATGTTTGAATCTTGCGAACCTTACGCGACGCACTTCTGATTGATGAATGGGTGTTAAACGAGTATTTTTCTGCGATTACACGAATAAATATAAATATGCGAACGTTATATATTGCTCAGATGTAATGATAATATTGTGCGACTTTGCACAATAAGCCACTCGCGATATTAAATTGATTGCATGGAACCACGCCTCTCCTCGACCATCAATCCGCGATTAGGTTACGAAAGAGATGATTGCACACACGTGTTGTTTTTGCTGTCGTTGACTTAAAACTTTTTCATGCGCCCGACAGTTAATTTCAAAAAGACAGAAAGAGAATGAGAGAGAGAGAGAGATAAATTTTTGTGATCGTTAAAGCGCGCTATGTCAAATCGTTTCGGTAAAAACAATTTATTAAAAATCATCAAAAATCTTCGACAGAACATTTGTGATCAAGATATTTTTTTTTTTTTTTTTTTTTTTTATCAATATGAATAGCCGGACGGTCAAAATGGTAGACAAGAAATTTATTGCTTATTGTGCTCGAAAAAAATTGCGAAATATTCTATTAATTAAAAACAAGTTAGCCGGTACAACAAATTAAGAGATACATCCAACAGATAGAATAAACCAAAACAGTATTAACAAAGTTTTTAAGACGTTTATATGTTCGTTCGCCACAATCTCCGATGCATATTTACCGTCGTGCAAACGCGCGTTGCCATAAATATGTAATTTGCGGTACAAAGAAAAGAATGAATTGAACGTCGACAAACTTGAGCTTCGTACATTCCGCGCGCGAAAGAAACGGCCATGACATGAACGCTCGAAGCGCATCTACAAAACATGGCGAATCGCGTTGCTTCGTAGAGAAAACGCAACACAAAAAAAAAAAGAAAGAAAATGAATGAATAATCGATAACGATCAGAAAATCCGAACTGAAATGATACGATCGTTGGCAGCGTGACGCGAAAAACTTTGAAAAGAATATTGCTGTTTTCGACGACGAAGAGAAAACGAAGGGCGCATTCAAAACCGTTGTATAGAATGGCATTGTAGAAACGCGGCCAGCAAAAAAGAAGGTCGATGCCATCGCGTCGGAATTGTTAGTTAATCGCAGACGACTTCCCACATGTGGAAACTGGCAAGAAAATAGGCTCATTAACCCGACAATAATTTATCGTGGTTTTTCAGTACGGAATACGCAATAAATGCTCGCACCATATTAATGATTTACTGTGACATCTCATTACTTTTTTTATGACGCACATATATACGCAATATACACTTTGTGCGTGTATATGTACTAGATAGTGAATTGACAGTTTCGATGCGCAAGATATTTACAACAATTTAACATGTAATCATGAGTTCCGCAATTAAAATCGCGAGCTAAACGCGCAGAAAATCGCGCTTGAACGAAGCGCACGCGATCATCATAATCAGCTCTAACAAGATTCAATGAAATCCGCATCTTTATTTTCATGTCACGTGTAATTTGAAAGCAGCTGTCTTGGCAGTAAGAGTCTCGCGTTTGTTTTAGTTTTGTTTTATTCTTTATAAAAAAAAATACATAATTTAGATGTACAACTAAATATGTTTTTAGTTGTTGTAATGGAAAAAAACTTATTTTTTATTTATTTCAATATATAATATATTAAAATAAAGAGAAAATACTTGTAAATCTCGATTCAATGTCACCAGAATGTTAAGGTTATTGTTAGTTATTGTTAGTAGTAAATTACGTTAGTAAATAGTTAGTTAGTAAATTACGAAATGAGAGCAAATCTTGCAAAGAATTTTTTCTGGCTTTTAACGCTACTTCTCGGTTTTCAGAGTCAACGTGGACACTATGCGTTTCGCTGTGAACGTCGATTTGCCACATATTCGCGTTGAAGGAAAATACGAGATGGACGGTAAGGTGTTGCTACTTCCGATTCGTGGTTCCGGTCCGATGTCCGGCAACTTCTCAAATTGCATAGGTATCTATCGTTATGTATTGCATTCTGCACCGCCTTCTTTCTGCACAGCACGCATTTTACAATGTTAATTTTAAATAACAGTTTTGTACTTTATCGGAACTTTCTGAACTGAAAACATTAATATTAATATTAGCAAGTAAATGTGATCTTTGAAAACTAATAAACCTGTAAGAATCAGTCTCACATTTTCTCACATTGAATATTAACTCTTTGTGGACAGACTTTAAAAATGACGACTAGTCGGACAGACTGGATCTGTGAGATCCACGCGACTTTAAAATCGAATATCTCCGCGAAAAATCAATATCTTCTCAACTTTTTTTTTTTTTGACTGAAAGTTTGAACAATTCTGCGTTGACAAAAAAAACAAATTGAACAAATCGTTAATAGTTTTGAAGATATAAGCATTTAAATAAAACTAATTTTTACTAGAGACGCTAATGTTCAATTTTTAATGAGGTCATCAGGTTTGGAGCGGGTCTCGAAGACTTATGTCTGTCCGTGAAGGATTAATATTATTTGAGCAGTAACAAAGCGTGAGATATTGAGACAGTGCGTGTCCACAAAAATAAATTAATATCGAAAGCAAATCATGTACTTGAAATTGAATTATTTTACAAGTCGCTAGTGTCCACATCGTAATTAATTGTATACTTCTCATTATGGCAACACTTCCTTCTCGCGTAAAGTTCAGCTTTATCTTGCAATGACGTTTTGTTCTAGGTGCATGCAAAATATCGGGTGAAAGGTATTTTGATGAGAACGGAGTGGAGAAGTTGCGCATCAAGGACTTCAGATTAAAGGTGTCCGTGGGCAAAGGCTCGGTGAAACTGGACAATCTGTTTGACGGCGAGCAAGTTCTCGGAGATGTCATTAACTCGGCCATTAACAACAACTTTGATCTCTTCATGCGTGAGCTGATGCCGCTCGTAGAGATGGCTTTGTCCGACGCGTTCCAGAACATCGCCGACAACATTGTCGAGCAGTTCACGCTTGCGCAATTGTTCCCCGGCGCGTAGACTTTGATCCGGACAAACGATCGGGCTGGAAAAAAAAAAAAAAAACGATGCGATGTAGATTTGTGCACTTTTGTGAACAAATTAGAGAAATCGCCATTACTCTTTTCTGGCCAAACTGAATTTCTTTTTCCTCGACCGAGGTTTGCGTCGCTCAGTTTGTTACATGTTGAGATTTCGTAGCTCATCTAAAAAAACAGAAACTCCAAGAAAAATCAAAAAGAAAAACAACGATCGAGAGAAGTTTTCGATAGTTTGTTGACAAGTAGATCTTGTGATGAAAGAGAGACATACATATATCTTATTACGCGAGAGAAATGCTCAGAATACAGTAAAGCGGCGCGAACCGATCAAATATTTCTTTTTTGTTCACGATGTTAAAACTTGAAAAGACATTTTAACAAATTTTGTAACTAATAAAAGAAAATCTAAATTCAGTAATATTGATTGTATATGTTGACGCAAAATGTTTTTGTACGTTTTTGGAAAATATTTTAGCATGCAATTTTTATTTAAAAGCTAAATTCTCGAGCAATTTTTCAATCTGCTATTATTATTGTCAAACGCAGAAGATTTTTATTCAAATGAGACAATAACAATATAATTAGTTAGATATTAGATTTAGATTAAAGTTACAATTGACAAAAGAAGAAATTCGGCATTTCTTCCAGAATTTAATAATATAAAACACCGAAGAGTTTGATTGCTTTCTGTTTTGACACCGATTTATTTTCTTTATTGTCTCCACACGCGTTGAAATCACCGCGAACGAAAGAGTCGGCGTAGAAACCGGTAGCTCATCGACGCACAGTAAGCATCACGTTCACTTTTCTACGCAGATTTAATATCTGTTTGCTATGTGACCGACAGATGAGTAGGAATCTGTAATAAAGTCTTTATTGTGCAATGTAGTGATGATATTACCGAGAGCACTTTAAAAAATTTTAAAGCGAGCTCACAGTCTTGCGAATGGTTGTATAAAAGACTTGTACAACAATATTCATATATTTTTTCTTTCGCACTCTTTCTCAATTGTAAAACAATTAAAACAACTTGTATATAAAAATCGCGAATGTTTTTTGTGATTTATTTCATGTTATAAATATTCTTTCTCTCTTCCTCTCTTCAAAATAAAATATTATTTGTCAATTGTTATTATCTATATCTTTCATTGTTCATTTATTTCATCAACGTGGACGGAAGTTAGCAAAAATATTGCTTTCTCTCTTACGCAGTATTCACATATAAACATCTTATGAATTTCCGAGATAATTGAAGAAACTAGATGAAAAAATAGTAGATATAAATTCCGCAAAAAAGAAAACATGCATACACAAATCTGCGATAATAATATAAACTATAACAATTAACACAAACGTTTGAAATTTTTTTTGTTTTAATATGGTTTGTTTACAATTGTTGCTTATAAAATGCTGAATTATTGGTGCCTAATTGTGTTTTTGAGTGTCAGAACGGAGTTCATTCTTATTCGCGCTAACGTAAACAAATAACACACTTGCAATCGACATAGTGTGAATATGGCTTACTTTACGCGACACACAAGAAACTCATCAGATACTATCTAGACCTTCAAGAAACACATTCGAATCTTGAAAATATTTCTCAGAAAACATATTTCTGCGAAGATCGAGTAATTTTTTGCTAAAAATATTTTGATTTAATTTGACAGCGAATTGTTTTTTTACACACATTTTAGATAGAAAGAATGTGTGATAAAAAATAAAACTATCCGAGCAGTTTAAAAAATAATATTTTTATTTAAAAGTACAGAGTATTTTACAATTAACTATAATTTAAAAATATACATATTAGTGTGCATGTTTCTTTTGTGTCCCATTTTACACAGGCCGCGAATTGTCAGACGTATTAATATGAGTTCTACTGCATCAGGTATGATTGTAAAAATGTAGCGCATACTTGACATTCGACTTTGTAATTGTTTTTTGCTGCTAAAAGAAACACTTACGCAACTTCTTAACAGAATCGCAAAACCTGTTTAAAAAACAATTATAAACTGGTTTTCAAGTACTTCTTTATATATATATATATATATATTTATATATTTATAAAAATGACTTATTCAGATGGATTTTTACAGATATAATCAATAGGTACTCTTTCTTACACATTTTATTGAAATTCTCTTTTATTATAATTACTGTAGAAGTAATTAGAAGTACACACACATAATATGACACTGTGTGACATAATATTTTCAAACTAATCAAGAAAAAGAAATAAGAAGTTTAAGAACCAAACGTTGTATCTTTAGTATAAATATATACAAAAGATATATTGACTATTTATTAGAATTACGTAAATCAAAGACGTGTGTTATTCCTAAACACGTTATATTTAAATCTACTATCGAGTTCTTGATGGTCAAATTAGTAAAACCACTGGAATCGCAGGAAGTTTGATGTGCAACGTAGTTTATGTCTGTACAACGTAGTTTTTTGCGATGAAATTTTATAAATGTCATTGGGAAATAAAAAAGATTACTTACATAGATGCAAATTAAGCATCTGATATGAATTGAACTAACTTTACCATGGGTATTAATACGTTTACCATATATCATACAATTACAAATTTATATATTTTGCACATGTATACATTCAGCGCTTCTTAAGATTTTTTTTCTTGAGATATTAGTTTGCTAAAGAAATGCTAAAGAGATACTAAAGAGAATTGAATATTCGTTATAATATTGCAATATCTTAATTTATTAAAATTCTCGTACTTGTTAAAAAAATTTAAAAGTTGTTACATAACACATTGCAATTCTTTATATACATTTGCGTCGCATTAATTTTATTAAATATTGTTTTAATAATAAAATATATAAATCTATATTATATAATTAACCTATCGTTTATAACAAAATTTATATATACATGTGTGTGTATATGTTATTTTAAAAAAATAATAAAAATCGTATTTATGTATGTATCATTTTACATTCATTGTTTATCACGGAATTATTCTTGAATGAAGATCACTGAGCAAGAGAGATATTTACAGATGGTTTTTGCAAAATAAGATAGTCTCACTTACTTAAGTACACGCGTGGTCTACATAAATAAAAACGAAACTATCTTAAATATACAATTTTACTGCAAATATCCTTAGAGCTCTAGAGATTCTATGGACGTCCGGGAAAGAGCTCTTCATACGTGAAATGCTTAACTATATCGTTGGCTACAGATAGAATTATTTGAGAGATCGTTTTCTCTAACGCAGGTTTAAACACTTTGATGACTTCTTCCTTATTGTTTCCTATGAAGCTATCGATGACCTCTTGAAGTCGGCTCAATTCCGTGTCTTGCAAATTGTACGAAACGTCGTAGTCCTTGATGTCAATGTTGATATTCATTTTCGATATATACATGTATCTCTTACCGCGATTAGTCACCACCTTCAGGTCTATGTTAACCGTAGATTCTACGTTCTCTGCAAAAATACACAGTACTCAGATTTTATTAATTTCTTTATTTACTTCGATAAAAATCCTAATTACCTAAATATTCTTATCTTAAATACGATTTAATATTTGTTTTTATACAAGAGCGAAAGAATTGGAGCGAGGATTATTTGTACGTACCCGTACTAATGTATACATCTCCTTTCTGCTTAATTGGCACCAATATACGTACGTCGAAGTCATACGTGCCGTTCATTTTGATCTTGTTGAACACGAGCTCGGCGTCAAAGTGATTCTTATCGATATCGAAGGAAAATTGCTTGATAATGAAGTCGCAGAGCCCCGTTATGTTAGCGTTTATCATGTATAGTTTTGTGTTGGGCGAATCGACAATGACCAGTTTGTCGAGTCGCAGCGGATAAATCGACGGGATATCCAATTCTGGAATACCTTCACAAATCTTATTCCTCAAGTTTTCGACGTTGTCTAGAATGCACTGATTGAGCTTCGGGTCCTTGTAGTTACACACATGAATGTAGGGAGCTGCAAAATACACGAAATTACTTGCGCCAAGCGATGTGTGACTCACGAGTGTGATTTGATGCAGGAAGTCATTAATTGTTTTCTCGCGTAGAGTTATATAAAACCGGTTATTAAATAATAATAACCGTCATTTTGATTTCTGATCGAAGAGACATTTTTCGCAATATCCAATTTAATAATAAAAGTATCTTAAATTTTGAATATACGAGATGTAATACCTTTGAAAGACACGTAGTAGTCTAGCGTACAAGATGTATGTTCACATGTGTGAAATAATTTCAATAAAAAAAAAAAAATCTTATCAAAATCAGCAGTAAACGCCACTGTCATCATTCCAATTGAAGGATAACTGAAACGCGCAAAAAAAAGGCCTTGCTCCAGCCTTATCTCGTAAAAAATATTTATTTCCTCAAACATTCTTTCAATTCCCTCAAAGTAACTATTATCAATTTTGTCGGCATATATCTGGTACTGTATATTGATACCAAAAACCTACTTTGATAAAAAAATACTTTTTGATCTTTGTTACAAAACTATTAATAATGAGATTATGATATATATGTGTGTTTAATATTCATGCTTGACACATATTGAATGCATAACTTTCATCTACTTACGTATTTCTGCAGCTACAGCTGCAAACACCGATATAAGAAGCACGGCAAACATGTTTCACCAAGTATCAATTTTTACAAGTAATGCGAACCAACAAGGCCGGCCACGAGACTGATTGTAACAGATTTACGGAACACGCGAATCGTGACTGATCTTGAGCGAGAGATCGAACCTGTATATATACTCTACATACAATTCACATTGAAATACTACGTGAGTCTTTCTTCT
This sequence comes from Pseudomyrmex cubaensis, assembly GCA_014825685.1. Classification (NCBI taxonomy): domain Eukaryota; kingdom Metazoa; phylum Arthropoda; class Insecta; order Hymenoptera; family Formicidae; genus Pseudomyrmex; species Pseudomyrmex cubaensis. The sequence continues at coordinate 10,880 of QVOA01006172.1, read as the reverse complement.
TCTTTCTCTTCTTTATTTTGCACTTGTGAATTGGCCATAATATGTTTCAACAGTTTTTCTTAAGATCAAGTTTAAAATATTATGAATAATTTATGATTTCCGAAAACCAAAAAAACAGCTATATATTAACTTTTAATACATTAACTTTTTTAAAAAGTGTGTAAAATAAAGAATATGTAAAAAGTACAGTATGTATTAAAATGTTTTATTTTGCAGTACAAAACTAAAGCGAAAAAAATTATTTTTCTTTCTTTAATAAAATAGCTTTTTCATTATGTTTTCCGTGTATAATTTAAGTAACAACGCATCAAGTTTTACAGCAATGATACGTGAACACATTAAATGCAAAAATGATCGATATACATGATATCGTATAAGCATGATGTGATGCTTATTACACCTTTAATATTACAATTTTACACAAACGTTTTTTATCTAATTATAAAAAGACCGATCTGACTTGTTTTTTTCGAACTAGATTTTTAATGACTGTTTGTATAAAATCGCAAATATGATAATCAACGATACCTTGTAACATATCTTTACAATGATATAGAATTTTTATCATATTTCTTAAAAAAAAAAAAAACAAACCTACAATTTCAAAAAAGACACATTGAGATATTTGCGTAAAATTACGCACACAAAATATTTTCACACCTCTCTCTCTCTCTCTCTCTCTAATGTATGTAACAAGCGTTTTTTCTTGATATTAATGTGATTACATTGATATTATGAAGATATTTTACGTTATACGTCTACCAAGAAATGTTTTGTAATATTTAAATAAAAAAGCAAAGATTTACATATACACACACACATACACATCAGAACTAGTGACTAATATCCATAATTATCGTAGAATAAATTAATTAAAAAACTAACTTCTATCAGGCAAGAACATAGAAAACAGGATTTATAGTTAAATAATTTTACAAAATAATAAGAAGTTTATTAAAATTAAACAAAAAACTTTAAAAAGAAACGACAAATAAACATTTAATTTATGTAATCACTTCTTGAGAAGATTTTTATAATATATAAATACATAAATACATTGAAGTTTAACGCGAACAAAGTCGAAATATATAACGTAATAACCACACATAATAACAATACAAGTTCTATATGATTATGTACAACGTCACTTTTGTTTGTAATGTGCAAAGTACAATCGGATATATTTGCAACTGAGATTTCATACATCTTTAATGTAAATCTTAGAGCATAGAGCTTTTTTTGCAATAATATAATTTCAATTGTAAATATTGTAATGTATATATACATTATATTTAAAAACAACCAACAATAAATATACGTAAAATTATGTAAAAATTAATATAACAATTAAATTTTTATAAAATCGTTTTGAACGAAAAAAAAACTTTCCTATCTACGGAAAATATAACAATGGCACATTCGGCTTTTGTTATTTATGCGTTTGTTAAATTCTATTTCATTGATTTTATTTATTTTAACGCAAAAAAAAAATGTTAGCGTATGTTTACGGAACTTCGGCGCAATTAAAATACATTGCAATTACTTGCATCTCGCTCAAATATATGTGCGTGTACGCGTAAAAAGCAAACGCACACAAACGTATTCGCGTGCACGCTACAAGTTTCAATCAATATTGTGACATCGAACAACGGCATTTTCTGTGTAAATGTGCGAAAATATCTTACCTTCGAGGCAAAATGCATCAGAATCTGTCACTTACACATGCATATAATGTATGAGTTTGCGTAACACGCTATGCTGACCTTAAGCACGATTTCTTTTTTTAATGCCTCAGACTGTGATTTCATTTGCTTCATTATACACGTCTCTCGTAAAGTGTTACAGACGAGAAGAATTAGCGTCCATACCGTCTAACGCAAATATACGTTGCAAGAACTACGCGTCTTCAAAATTGCAATTAAAATATTGCGAAAAACGAGAAACAGATGTGAGTTAGTGTAATTTTTGCTCGCAAAAAAAAGATTTTAATTATTTTCTCTGTTAAATTGGGAAGTCACGATCTCGTTGCGGCGCCGTAAATATCGGAATTCGGAGAAATCAGGCAATCATTTCATTCGGTGAAATAAGAAGGAAATGAAAAAATGTTCCATAGTGTGTTTCACGTTTGCGAATTCGCACACGTGACACGAATGGACTTGCGCGCGGGACACATGTAATGGACCTCCGGATTTTGTTACGGATCGCGGCTTTTTTGGGCGTCGCTATAGATATATAACCGTTTTATTTTGCGACTTTCGCTAATTCTAATGGGGAGAGGCGAAATTGCACAAGTGGCTACACCAGTTCTTTACTTCTCTGTATGTTTAGCAACGCGCGCGCACGCGCTTTACAATCAAGATACGTCATATTTCCAGAACATCGCAAGCCACAAAACGCGCCATCTCTTTTCTGATAATTGTAAATTTAATTAAAATATCTACAGTTCTTCTAGACAAGTATCTTTTTCTAAACTATAATACAAGGAAAATTGTTTTGTATAGAAATTAATTTAATTAATTTTCGCTACGAAGAGCGAGTATAAATATGCCCTTTGAAGAGTGAACATTTGAATACGAAGATACTCAACGTATACAAACTATATATACGTTTATAGTATGTATTACATTTTATTTTATACGTTTGTAGAATAGTAAACGCAATCGTGTGTCGAAAGCATTCCTTGTGTCAACCTCGAGTTGTTAGCAACGTGTTCTGTTCAAAGCTATCATGCGTCAAAGCGAAAAGGTTAAAAACATAACGTTATGTAATTTAAAACGTCAGAATCTATTACTTTTAAGAATATTTACTTTTTTCTCCGTTTTTGCGTTGTTTCTTATTTTCTGATCTTTGTTGAGCGAAATACGACGAAGCAACTTGATAATTATCGCCGGATAGCGATAGAGACTTTGAGAGTAAAATGAATTATATGTATATTAAAAATTCACACTACGAGGTCACGTGCCTGCATATATATCACGGACTTTGGCACGCGTGAGATGAATTATAACTCGATACTATGCACGAATAAAATGCGGTACGGAACGTAGGTTTGAAAATTGAAATGCAGAGAAGTGGTACGGCTATTAACTGTTTGAAACGTAGTGTAGAAGATTACGTTGTAGTGCTCCTTTTCCTTTTAGGTTTACGGTAAGAAAGACATACACATATAACATAATTGTGCCTTGTATACAAATATATATATTCTACATATATATATATATATATATATATATTCTATAAATATTCTACATATATAATACTTCTACATATATTCTATAAATATTCTACATATATATATATATATATATATATTCTATAAATATTCATCTTCTTGTTGACTCTCCGTACTTTAAATTATTACAAAACATTTATAAATCATCGATATCTGATGATCAATATCGTCCACCTTTCATCTCGAATTAAACGCGAACCTGCGTAAAACTGCTTCATGAAATTGCGAAACATTAACACTCGTTTGGAGCACCGGTTTTGGAATGTCTCTCTAAATAAGAATTCTGTCTTGGTTTGCTAACTTTGTTTCGCAGCTGCGTGATTAAAGATCTTCCGTGATATGTAAATAACATTTACGAATTTCCTTGGAATGTTAAAAAGAAGACGAGAGAAAAATAAAAGCAAAGATAAATGAAGACTTAACTCATAAATTGTCGGTCGATGTGATTTTTGGAGGAAATCGATATGTGCGCGTGCGTAATAACATCCATAAGTGCTCTGACAACGCTTCAGCTAATCGACCAATTGTATTGATCGTTGTTAAGTGAATAAAAAAAAGAATAATTTATTATTTTATTTTATTCTCAAGAAAACAATCTCTTGTTACTTTATTAATGCTATAATCATTTTTTATAAAATAAGTAATACATATTGTTTATAGAATAAGTAATATATAACAATAACATTTTTTATAAATATAATAAGTACTATGTAAGTAATATATAAATAAAATAAGAGAAAAAAAGAATAAAATCTCTAAAGCAGTGTTCTTTATTTTGTTGAAAGTTCACCGCTAACTAAACTTCAACCTAACCTAACCGCTAGTATTGAAAATCTATAATATTAATCTATAATATAACATGAAAAGTATTAAAAAAACAATACGAAAACATTCTTCTTTTCCTTAAGAACTTACGTATTTAAAGCCAATTTAAATTCTATTTGTATAAAAACAAAAACATGAGTTTCAAGTTTGATATCTAGCTGAGATGATATTTTTAGCACTGATTCATAGCAAAATGTAAAACAGTGCACATCACATATACAATATGAACAAACATATAAAAACAAGTTAGGTTTCTTTAAAAAGAACAAAAAAAAATCTAGAATCAAAATCTCTTAGCAACCTCTTAGCAACTTCTTTCAAATCCTCTTAGCAACTATAGTCCATTGTTGAATGCGGTTTATAAAATTAAGAATTGAAAAATGAATTGAGAATGTCTTTTCAATGGGTTCAAAGTTTCTTTTTATTCTAATTTTAAAATAGATTTAAAATGTAATTCAAAACCTGTAAATGTAAAAAACAATTTATACAAACATATTATAATTATTGTATATTACATTCGAACAATATTGTGCACTGCATATCAGTGTTTGGCTTCTGTGATCTATGCGTAAGTTACTATAATTGAGTTCGGACTTTTATCTGTTAGTATAATTTACTCAGTGTACTATTTATATTTTTCCAACCTTGGTTATTATTTATTAACCAAGCAAGGAAAGTTAATGAGTGATTTATTAACAAGTTGGTAGACTCTAGTCTTGTATTAATTTGACAGCTGCAATCTCTCGCATAATCTTTCTAATTAACTTCTCTCTCTTCTCCATTGAATACAGCAAAAGATCTACAGGTAGGGGATCTTTGTTATAAAGATTCTAGATCTTACTAGTCTTCATCAGTCGCATCATAATCTTCGCATAATCGTTTTCTCACCAGCTGCAATGTTCACATTCTTCGTTGCTCGCATCTGGTAAATTAATAGTGATTCTATCAGTTAAGCACCGTTTTACACTACAATTTAATTAAATTAAAAATTAAAATAATAAAATTAAAACCTAAAATATAAAAACTATAAAATTAGAAGTAAAATATATAAAATATATAAAATTAAAAATTAAATTGAAGATCTTGAAGCCTGTAGTCCATTGGTGGCGGTAGTGTAAGTAATGATTAAATCAAATATAAAATTAAAAATATAAAATAATTTTAATTATGTAACAAAATTAACACTATATTGTAAAATATAATAAATCTAGATGTGGATAATATATATGTGCTTGTTACGTGAAATTATTTTAACATATAGTGAGTTCTTTTTTTACTATTACAAGCTGCGAGAGACAGTTGGTGAATTATTTCGGATCTTTTCGTAAATATAAAACAAATAAATGTTTTTTTCTATCTGGCCTTAATAAATTACAATTATTTGTGAATTTTAACTCACTATAAATATTTAGAGCTCACGGGATATCTCGCGTTTCAACACATAAATATCAGGACTGAAAGTTTTCGTTTTCATATTGTGTCAAAATAATATATAATAATATCGACACATACATTTAAAAAATAATTCTGTGCCGGCGTTCTTCATTTCATTCATCGAAAATCTTCATTTGTCTTTCCGAGTTTAGAATAATAAAATGTTAACTTTTTTTCGAGAAGTTCATCCATTAAGAAAAGCATCAATCTGTTAAAAGGTTACAAAATATATGGAATAATACATTTCTACAACATAACATATTTTTTACACATAACATGTGTTGACAGTTTATCTTAATTTTTAAAATTATTTTTATTACAATCACGCAAAACAATAATCAATTAATATTAATAAAATGTGTTAATACTATAATATTAATTAATTATTATATTAATAAAATAAATCTTATTTTATTTTTGTAAGACAAACCTTTTTGTAAGACAACTGTAAACAGCAATCATTCTCTATTTAAAGAAGTAATGTTGGTTCTCAGAAACAAAAGTTTACTGACTTATTAATATTAATAATATGTTGTATGTATATGTATATGTGTGGTATTGACATTTGATCTTTCATTTTAGGTTGGCTGTCGTATTGCTCGGAGTGGCCTCTGCAACGATACGTGAGTAACTTGATAATTGACAAAATAAACTTACTTGATTATATCACCGCGCGCAAATGTTTATGCATATAATATAAATAGTACAAACTGCTTGAAGTACGTATTACAAAGAATATGTATTATAATTGTTTAAAAAAATCAATCACAAGTTGTATAAATGTCTAAATGCATAAAAACAGTTTTTTATGTCAAAACAAAAACTGTTTTAACCAAATTTTTAATATGTCAACATAATTTATTTGATGAAAATCTTTTAAATAGATAAACACTGAAATGTGAAAATCACACGATTATGGATGTGAGCAATCATCGTGACATTTATCTTTCGCGTACACATGAGATACCTCATCGGAAGAGTTTTACGTTCACTCTCATATTGTTCTGCTTTCTGTTACAGCATCGTATATAAAAGTATGCAGTCGAAAGGATCCTGATATAAACAATTGTATAAAAAATTCAATTACTCAGCTTCGCGAAAAATTGTACACGGGAATGGAAGAATTAAATGTTCCCTCGTTAGAACCGCTTTATCTACCGAAAATATATCTTATTAAAGATTCTGGATCGCGTAACAATAAGTTCGAACTTAATATAACGGATCTAAAAGTGAGTTCTTCATTGATATCTACAGCATAATGTAACAAAATAATAATGAAAGTATTTGATTAAAAAAAAAACTGTTTTCAATAGGTATATCATGTTTCTGATTTCCAAATTGGTCGATTAAAAGCCGACCCAGTAAAATTGAAGTTCGATTATGAAATATCGTTCCCGAAACTCGATTTCCAGGGAAAGTACAAGATAGATGCATCATTTCTTGTACTCAAGTTAATCGGAGAGGGAAATTTCAATGGATCTTTCAGTAAGTCTCGTATTTTCCCATAAATTTCGCGCGTTTCTTAAAATGAAATAGCAAATTCTTTTTCCAAAAATACGCGCGTGTATGACACACGTAATTAATTAGTTTTTCAAAAAGAAACACAAGCAAACTTGTGAAGAACATCGTTTTCGCTATTACATGTGTAATATTTAACATCCGTTTAATGTTTGTCATGTATGTTGCAGCTGATTACAAGCTATTATGCAGTCTCAGAGGTAAAAAAGTCGTTCAAAATAACGTAATCTACGCGAACTTCACAAAATTACAAATAACCATAGCCAGCATAGCCAAATCTCACATATTTTTGGACAATTTATTCAATGGCAATGCAATTCTTGGTAAGTTTCTTGATAATATTTTACTTTACACAAAAAAATATTACGAAAGAATTTTATCAGTTGGTATAACTTTCGTGATTTTTGATTGTCACAACTTTATTTTCATATCAGGAGAGGCAAGCAATGACATTTTAAACAATAATAGCGACTTACTTTTGGAAGAAATAAAGCCAGCGTTAGAGAAAGAGTTGGAAAACACTTTTCTAAACATCGGAAATAAAATCTTATCAACTTTTACATACGACGAATTATTTCCAGATAATTAAGTATAAACAGTTTTTCATTTATCTTTAAAAATATTTATATATCTCAATTTAAATTTACATATCTATATTTACGTATCTGTTTTAACTTTCTTTTTGTTCTCAATTTGCAAATATTTGGCTTCTTTGTTCGAATGATACTGTTTTACTTTAGTTAATATTATTGTCGTGTTACATTTACGATAATACGATCTAGTGCTAACAACAATGATAAACAACACTGTATAAACTTATCGTTTTACAACGCGCAAGATATATATATATATAGTTATTGCACTAACTGAACAAAATAATTGTATTTTTTCGAAGTCTGTTACATAATACATAATTTTTTAAGCTTATGATTTGCGAGAAGTTCTAGGTTTGAGATGTGTTTTGCAGTTGTTTTTTTAAATTTCATCGAAAAGTAAAATTAATACTTTATAATACAAATATGAAATGCAAATTAAATACATATCTTAAACGATTTTGCGAATTGAATTCAATTTTTATTTCTATGTATTACTTTTCTGTGTATTACTTTACACGTTTATAAAAAAAGTATATTTTGCACATATGTTTAACATTTTTTTTTTTATTAATTTCTGTTAATTCTCTGCTGGTTGTATAATCTTATACTTATATATCTTGTATAATCTTATACTTACAAAAAGTATATTTTGCATATATGTTTAACATTTTTTTCTATTAATTTCTGTTAATTCTCTGCTGGTTGTATAATCTTATACTTATATATCTTGTATACTCTTAATAATATTAATAAAAATTATATAACACATATAATATAATAATTGAAATTATACAATTTTTCCATTACACTTATTAAAATTATCTAAAACAACAAAATACGCATAAAATATAAAAAACAACGATTTGTCAAATATAATAAAAACGAAAATGAACAGTATTTAATTAGCATCCTATATAATATATAAGTAAAAAAACATATAAGTAAAAAACCACATATATATGTTGTATATATAATAAACAGGACATCTGGTAATCACCTCTCGTTTGCAGATAGTGCGAGTTGTTTAAAAAAAAAGTCCTTTATTATTTTGCAAGTTTCGCAAAATTAATGAGTTACTGATTTATCAAGGTTCGCAAAAACGTGTATGTGTGTATGTCTGCCACTAAGAAACAACCCAGCGTTTTGCACGTTCACAGTTGCGACTCAAGTAGTGCTCTATAAACAGCAATTAATAACAGTTATTAATAATAATTTTGATTTTTAAAACGCGGAAGCGTTTCGTCGATCAAAGTTATTATTAATTATTTATTTTTGATGAAAAATCAAACTTCTTTCATTGTGTTGTCGCGCGTCTAACCGTGAAACGCTGGGTTGTCTCTTCACGGCGAACGCACGCTCATTAGCGAATCTTTATAAATATGAATAACTCGTTAATTATTACAAAACTCGCAAAGTAAAGAACTTTTCGACTCAGTATATGATCTGTTCTATATCTGCTTCAGAGATATAATTATTATTACCAAACACCTTATATATGTGCATGTAAAATTGTTGTTATGTTTCTCCAAAGATATTTTACGTATTAAACTTTCTGTTGGAAATGAATGATAAAACATTTCACTTGTTACACAACGTCCAAAAATCAAGATAAGCGACGTCTTTCGAATAGCACACGTAGGAATTGTAATTAAGTGAAACATCTTTTTTGGAAATATATAAAACAATAATCCTATATGCTTCACCGACTAGCAGGTGAAAAATATAATATCACGATAAAGAAAAATGTACGAACACTAAATGTACGAGCACTACATTTACTACATCTACTTATTCTCGCTTGAACAAAGCTGAGAACTTCGATTATTCACCTAAGGGATAAGTTCTTGTTTGGTGAGAACACCAAGGGCTCTGGCGGCCAGAGCTTTGCTCACAGTTGCAGCTGTGTCTTCGATAATCGGTCTGGCTATGTCCAGGACTAGACGAGGATTCGAATTGAAGAGTGTTGCAGCAGCTTCGGCTGAAATTAACATAGAGCGTGCAATTTTTTTTTTTTTATGAAGTTATCAAACACGATTTTGCATATAAATGTATGATAATAATTTTCTTTTATATCTAAACACAATTTTCAATTGTTACCAGCTAACGTATGAGTAGGAGGCGCCTTAAGTTTAATATTTCCGTCACCGACGCGGATATTGGTATCCAACGTGTCGATCTCGAGCCTCTGCACGCCATTTTTGTCGATTACTTCTTTGGCCTGAGCGTTTACTTGGGCTTCAGTGTCAGCTGATGTAAAGAGACAAAAATTTATGAAGAACTTGAACGGACATGAAAATTAGAACAATGTTAATTAAAATATTTGAAGAATCGCGCGAGAACAATCTAACGACTGCTATTCCGTTAGTATAAAAATACAGATATTAAACAATTTTACTTTATTCCAATGACCTCTAAAATTATTTGTACCAATTATTTACAAGTTTATTATTTATTTAGAAATAATTCTTTGTAATAATTATTTCTAATTATTTGATATATAAAATAAACTTTGATACACATTTTCTTACAAATTACTAAGTACAATTTGACAAGAGAAACACTTACTAAAATTCCCTTTAAAACTGCCAAGTCCGCTCAGAGGCAGCAGCAGCAGCCTTCCCTGAACGTCGTACTCGCCGTTCACGTGAATGTGCGGCATCGTAACTTTGATGGAAACAGTCAGATCGTTGGGATTCGCTTTCAGTTCGCGCACCACGTAATTCGTGCCGCCGTAAACGCGAATCTGGCTCATGTTGGCCTTAATTTTCAACGACTCCAAGTTCCTGTCCACGGTCAGCGACGGCAAATACAGCGGATCCAACGCCGGCAATTTCAAAGACGGAACCCCCTTGATGAGATATGGCGTGAGCGCTTGCAGCTGTTTCAGCACGCACTTGTCGTACTCCGACGAGCTGAGTGTTCGTGAACATGATGTCACTCCGGGAGCTGAGTATCGTTTGAATTCAATTAAATTTAATCAACATTAAAATAATTTAGGCAGAGTTAGACTCGCTAAACGGAGAGCATGTAGGAATTTATTGTTTAATAAATAAATAAATAATAAATCCATCTTAATGAAACTTTTATAAAAGGAAAAAATCCGAGGATAAAAAAAGAAAAATCTTTACATAATTATCAAATAGACAATCGTAGAAGAAGACAATCGTAGATAAAAGCTAACGCAATCGTTTAAATTGCAAGTGCTCATTACGTATGTTTGAAATGCACGTAATGTCATCAGCCTATAAAAAAAAAAAAAAAAAAAAAAAAAAAAA
>QVOA01006171.1:0-55193 GCA_014825685.1 Pseudomyrmex cubaensis | reverse complement strand
GCACACGCATGTACACTGGTATCTTTGTACGATAAATTGTATGTATCATGTTTCAAAAAAGGAAATAATTTTTTTTTTTGTTATAGCACAGAATAGAACCATGTCCACCGCACATAGCACGGAATAAAACCATGTCCACGCGTGGTCATAGCGTACTTATCGACAAGTCGCTCGTGGACATCTCTACGTAGTTGCCAATGTGCACCACAATGGACATTGCGCTGGTTTACGGACCGGCAAAACGATTACACATTTTCTTACGGGCCTGGCCGCTCTCAGGCTTCTCTCTGTGTATATGCTCCTAAATTTGTGTTAAGGTTGTGCAGTTGGCAACACTCACCGGCAGTAAAATGGCGTAGCCCTTTCACTGGGAGAGTCAATACGAGAGATAGAAGATGCGTGCGCGATATGACTGAGACGTTCTGCATAATTCTAACATAATAAACGCAAAACAGGATCGATTAAACTAACAAAAGACAATTGTTCGCCCTTGCCGCGACAACTCTACACCGAGTGTCTGATGAGATTCCGGTGATACGTTTCCAGCAGCGTGATCGCAATGGCGGACGATTCTGTTCCGCTGCCGAAGAGGCGCCAATTGGTAAACAAAGGAACACGCGCGAATTCGACGCCGGCGATCTCGACGATCGCCTTGCGTCGAATAACGCGGAAGCGACTTCGCTGTCGTGTATTTTTGTCACAATTTTATGCACAATTTTATACAGTGCGTGATTGTTTTTTTTTTTGTTTTTTTACTTGTAGCGCGAGAGAACCAGGAAATTGTATACGGACGACTGGACCATCGGCGACGAGGAGATCGAGGGTCGCAGGACTTTCCAGCTTGACGAGAAAATCGAGTGTGATCGATATGACCTGAGCAAGTTCAATGGTCTATTCCGCGAGATGAGCGGATCGGAATTTAATCTGTCGTTTCTGCAAAAGTACGGTCTTCAAATTCCGATCCTGTTCAGGGAAAAGTCAGGATTGGGATTGAGAGTACCCAGCACTAACTTCACTGTAAATGATGTCAGGACTTGTGTTGGTAAGTTTCGAATATGAGAAGCCTGTTGTTAATGTCTTGGTTGTTGTTAACATCTTGCTAAATGTATCAATGTTGCTCTTGTAACAGGTTCTAAGAGAATACTAGATGTTATGGATGTCAATACTCAGAAGAATGAAGACATGACTATGAAGGAATGGCAGAAATATTACGAGGATCCGAATAAGGAACGCCTGCTGAATGTGATCTCCTTAGAGTTTAGTCATACTAAATTAGAGAACTATGTGCAGTCACCCGCATTGGTGCGGCAAGTTGATTGGGTGGACACTGTATGGCCGAGGCACTTGAAAGAAGCGCAAGTAGAATCTACAAATCTCCTGGAAGATATGATGTATCCAAAAGTGCAGAAGTATTGTCTGATGTCGGTAAAGGGTTGTTATACCGATTTTCATGTAGATTTTGGTGGTACAAGTGTGTGGTATCATATACTACGCGGTGGGAAAATTTTTTGGCTGATTCCACCTACTGACAAAAATTTGACTCTCTATCAGGAATGGGTATTGAGTGGGAAACAATCGGATGTATTTTTCGGTGATATGGTAGACAGGTGCGGCAGGATAAGTCTAACAGCTGGTATGACGTTGTTCATACCAACAGGTTGGATACATGCAGTGTATACTCCGCAAGATTCTTTAGTTTTTGGTGGAAACTTTCTACATAGTTTCGGTATAGAAAAACAGTTGAAAGTAGCACAAGTGGAAGAGCATACAAAAGTGCCGCAGAAATTCCGATATCCATTCTTTACAGAAATGTTATGGTAAGAATGATGAATATATAAAAATATATTAGAATATATTGTTCTAAGTAAACTGACAAAAATATAAAGAGATATGTATAATATTGGATTTTTATATTTTGTTTTGCAGGTACGTCCTCGAAAGGTACGTGAACGTGCTGTTGGGTAAAAGTCACTTGGAAATATCGGAGTCGCAAAAACAGCATTCAGTTCCGCAGCAATCTCAGCATGTACATATCACGCCGTTCGAGTTGCACGGCTTGAAAGCAATTGTTATGTATTTACATTCACTGCCGTCGACAAAGAAAAACGTCCCGGATTTGATACGCGATCCAGTTGCCCTCATTCATGATGTTCGGTGTTTGGTAGAGAAACACAGGCATGATAATCCTGATGCTGCCGTGACCGGAAATCCTGTACTACCTCCACCGCCGCCTATGTCTCTTGTCGACAGAGTATGTATCTATCGTTGGTTCTTGTGCTTTTTTTTTTTTTTTTTATTGTGCTGTGATTATTATTTCTTTAATAACTTTCCTAGGAACGTTTGAGAACGACGAGAAAAGGTTACGTGAAGATACAAAGGCATCATTCGGAGAAGGCCGAGAGAGCGTTCCCGCGCAGGCGACGCACGAGATGCAAGAAATGCGAGGCATGCACGAGACAAGACTGCCGGGAATGCGTGTATTGTCAGGATATGGTGAAATTCGGCGGCAGTGGTCGCGCTAAACAAACTTGTCTTATGCGCCAATGTTTGAGGCCTATGTTGCCTGTCACGTCGTCCTGCAAAGTCTGTCAGTTAGACGGTTGGGGACAACCGCCGACGCCACTGACAGGTATGAAAAATATGATTTAATAATTTTATTACGAACTGTTCAACTTGAACATACATTTTACGAGTACTTGAACAACAATTGCAGGTAGATGCGTTCCTTCAGCAGCGTCCTCTTTAGTGGAATGTTCGATATGCTTCGATATTGTGCATCCGGAGTGTATAGGTTTGAATTCCAAGGAAATAACAGTAAACGACGATCTGCCAAATAGTTGGGAGTGCCCGGAGTGTTGTGAACGAGGTCGTAATTTGGATTATCGACCGCGTCAGCCAAAAGGGCGTGCGCGAAAGTTGTCAGTATCCAGTGCAAGTTCCTCAGCACCTACCACGGATTCCGAACGAGCTATGACGCCTAGCAAAAGAACTAGACTTGATCCTAATGAAGTAAGTTAATTTTTTTATCATCTTTAAGTAAGATCGCAAAGCTTATTTCTTGACTGTGTTCTCGTTTTGTTGTCTTCAGGCGTGGAACGACTCCCCCGGTGAACCGGCTGAAGGCGAGCAGCGAATGACTCAGCAGCGCACTCAATTAGCCATGCAGTTGATCGCCTCGAGTAGCAGGTCCCTAGTTAAGCCGCACGTGGTGGTCAGGCCGGCACCTCCTCCGCCCGTCGAGGAAACCGACGGAGACGAGCAGAATCCTGTATACAACAAGACGGTGATGCTCGCGGTATTTCGACTTCTCGGTCAGAAAGATCTGCTCAATTGCGGCGTAGTCTGTCGCACCTGGTCGAGATACAGTATAGACCCCAGTCTGTGGAAAAGACTCGATATGTCGCACTACAATATCACATCCATACAACTGACCGCCATTGTACGACGGCAACCCGAGAGTCTCCTGTTAGACTGGAGCAACATCAACAACAAGCAGTTGGCTTGGCTGCTGAGTAGATTACCACAATTACGAATACTGTCCCTTCAGGGTTGCAATTGTGCCATTATTCGTGCCCTGAAGAGCTGCAGTTGTCCGCCTCTGGAAACGCTGAATCTGAATTATATCACATTGGACGACGCTGCTTTGCAAGAGGTTCTGGATTCACCAACGGACTCGAGGCCCGGTCTTATCGACAAAACGTCGCGACTCAAGCACCTTAAGAATTTGTCCCTCGCGAATTGCAGTCTCTCGGATCAAGGAATCAAGTACATCGTTCAGCATTTGTTGGATCTCGAAGTGCTGGACCTCTCTTCAATCGGCAGGCTCACCGACGCCGGCGTGGCGCATTTGACGTCGCTGCCGAAGTTGACGTCATTGAACCTGGTCAATTGCAAGCTGATCACGGAAACGGCTCTCGATCATCTCGCAAGATGCAAACTGCTGAAGCATCTGGACTTGCGGCATACGTCACAAGTGTCGACGCAAGCCGTCATTAAGTTCGCTGCCAAGAGCGAGCACAACCTGCATGTGGTGGACGTTAAGTTGGTGGAAGAGAAGAAGGTGAAAATTGAGAAAATGAAGACGGAAGTGATAGACACGTGAAAACAGAACATGACGCTCGGGCGCGAATTTATTATTCAATGCAACTCGATTTATCGTCGCGTAGAGACATTTATTCAATGGACAGCTAGAGCCGTAATAGTGCAAGCAGCAGTTATTTATTTTACACAAGAGATTCTATATGGACATTGTTACAACATGTGCATCCTTAGGCTAACGACAGAACGAACCTGACTAGTATTAGGATTTCTATTCGGATAACATCAGTTTTTATTGAGATAACCAAGAGCAATTTCTTCATGACTTGTGTTCTTCTTCATTTTTTTTTTACTGCAGATGTTGGTCTACAGATCGCGTTCGGCAAAATAGAAATTCCGTTGTGCAACTGTTTGCGATTATAGATTGTTTCAGTCACAGGTATGGATGTTTATGAAGTTGCACCTTTCATTGTTAAGATAATCTTAAAGAATTATTGATGCAACTTATAAAGACATCTATCATGAAACTGCTAGATATCTATCATGAACATCAATCTAGAAACTGCTAGAGTCGAGAGCTTCACAAACCGCAGCTTGGTTGTGTTCTGCCGAACGCGGACCGTACTCGCTGACTGATCAAATGTAATCTTCGGCAACACATTATGTCTGACGTCACTAACTTATTTTCGTCACATTTATGTTTCTCATTGAATTTTTTGTTCAGGCATTAAATTCTTAAACTTGTGTAAAAAAAATAGTGTAAAATATCACGATAACAACAAACTCTTGATATTACTTTTTTTATTTTGTATATTTTACAAAAAAAAGCAAAACGCTTTATTTTAATGCTCTTCGAGTAAAATTAGATTGTATTACCAACATCTTAAAAAAAAATACACGAAAGACGATATACATATATACATATATACATACATACATATATATATATGTATATATATATTATAGACTGATTCACGATGATTTTCGATGTTCTCTTTTACGTCAAGTATTCACAAACAATGGCAATCATGTACGTTTCTTTTTTTTTTTTTTTTAGATAAATCACAAATGTCTAAAAAAATTTTATTTTCTCTGTATTATCATACAATGTTTGAAAAATCTCTGTTTAAATTGAATCGCGTGAATCATCCTATAGAAATTGTTGGATTATTATACATAAACAGTATTTTCGCATGGGTTGTGACGATAGTGGAAAGTGCTCAGAAATAGGTATCTTCTATGACACTCTGTCTGAACACAAAAACACACTCGGAAACTTCGAAGGAACGTCGTCGCGAGAGGAGTTCTTCCCGCGATCGTACATATTAATCCATAGAACGAGAGCGCCGCCAAAAATACAACATATACACATATGCAGTCGACTATATTATTTCGTAACGTAAGTGATCTCTACGTGTTAACGATACACCACATGTACATGTTTCGAATTTTACTTTTCGACACAATAAGATGTTATTTCTGTATAAGCGACGGTTTTGCAAAATTTAAGCCGCTGATGTACATACCTGCTTTTTATATCATGCATGTCTCCTTCTCTCTTTCAATTTTCTTCTCTCTCTCTCTCGTTTTCTCCCGCATTCTTTCTCTTGTCTGTTTCTGTTCTCTTCAAGCATTATACTATATATATATATATATATATATGTATAAGTGAATTTTATATACGTGTGTGAGAAAAAACACCAGTGAAACATGATAATTATGTATCAACTTTCGCGGTGTGGATCTTCAAAAACACAATATTGTTCGATCTTTTCATTGTATACTCCAATTTGTCAAATTAGAAATTTATTTTCTGTATGAATTGCGGCGCAATTGCAGATTCACAATATTGCGTGTTACAGCATGTGATTGCAGTATTTCGAAAGTGATTTGCAATAGCGAGTTTTTTCCGCAACTTTCTTTTTTATGTTGAGAAAATATTTGTACTTGTCAGTATCGAATATAAATCACGTGATTTTTTTACATAATTTGATTTTCTCGCGAAGTTTAAGATAAGAATGAAGTTCGTGCATATAATTGTATAATACATGTAATCTACAATCAGCGCAATTGCGATCTCTAATTTCCAAATATAATTTTGATTTTCAAAAAAGTCCTATTTTTTCCTTCGTCCGATTTTTTCCTCTATACCGTTCCTATAATTTATATAAAACTGTATAGAAGAAAAATTAACCAACTGTAAAATATTTAACAGTTTTAATACCAAACTTTGTTCTTTCGAGAGAAGCGCAACCTTGGACACTTGAAAAACTAATTATAATTCTCGTTATTCTGAACTTTTGTGGGTAGACAAAACAAGCATAAAAAATGCTCATAATTCTTTACACGTGTGAATAATGTGTAAATATTGGTTTAAAAATTTAAATCATATAAAATTGGAAAATTATGTAAAAACGTGTATAATTTTATTTGCAATTAAACGAATTATCGGAAAAACTTTCTGTTAAATAGAGATCGATGTCCATTACTTGCGATTGCGTATTCAAAATCTACTCAATGTCAGTCTCATCCAACGTAGATAAAATCTTTTCTGAAATGAGAAAAGGGGTATCTCTTTTTAATTTGCAATTAAATGGTGTGCGAAGCAACGATTCGTAAATTACGCTCGCAATCAGCGTAATTCGAATTGCAAACATTCTGTGCAAACCTGCTCGATCTGAAAACAACAATTTCGATGTAGAGTGTTCACACGATAACAAAATGATATTATACCTGCAATAGATCGAACAAATAAGAAAAAACGATGACAATCTCAATGAGATCAGCATAAAGCATCTGAGAAGTTTGAAAAGCGAGAATATGTACGAAAACTTATCCATTTCAAGTTTATTTTTGATGGTTGCTTATCGAGATATTTATATATTAAATGAGTAGTTATTAAAATTATTTAATTATAAGAAGAGTAAATTAAATGAAAATGAATTTGTTCTGATCGAGAAATCGTGAGTTAGAGTTTACTTGAATGAATTCATATTGTTCTTTAAAAGCTCGTGGAGCATTTATTAAAATAACTCATTTTTTTCAATAACCTATCACGAACAGCGCTCTCTGATCAACAGGAAATTTATTAAAAAATATTTTACACCTTGATAGCAAAAAGGGGAACGCTAGTTTTTCCATCGCAAAATATCGAACTTTTATTCCAAAGGAATATCAATCCGTGCTGGTCTTTATTTTATGCCAATGTTTTTTTGTTCCGAGAGAGTTATAATTACCCGCCAAATAGCGTACAAAAAAAAAAAAAATACAAAATAGAATGACCGTTTTAAACACACATTGTGAGGAGAGCAAGGTTGTAATTGCAACATTTAATCTCCAATATTTCACGATTCGCAAACACTCGATATTTTGTGACCAAATTGCACAGAGATGTCTTTACACAAGTAATTTCGATTTTCGGAAATTGAGGTTGTTTGTACGAACACAAGCATCCACACATGTAACAATGCAATGTTTTGTTAAAGGAAATACTCTATTGTCAAAGTGAACATTTTTTTCAAATTTAAAAGCGTAACGATTTTTATTCCCACGCAGCCTTTTGGTTATCAGTCTTCGACAGATTTAAAGTGTTCAGTTTGTATTTTACACTTACAATTAACACTAAATATATAATGTTAAAATAGCGCGATTTATGTGTAATGTAATTATGTGCGTGAGTATGCGGCGAAGATGTGTGTGCGAAAATTATTATTATCATGATATTAAAAACGTAATATGAATGAATCGTGGAGAGAGAAAGAGAGAGTCGCATTTAGCGTTAATTATTGCAAGTTTAATTAAATCCCGCGATACTAAACGTCCCCTCTGTTTCCTACAGTAAATTATAATAATTTGCGACGCAATGTAATATATCGCGCGACAGATTCGGCAGACATCTCGTTCCCTAAAAAAAAAAAAAAAAAAAAAAAACAGAAAACATCTTGCGAGAGTGAATGAGTGCGTGTGTGTAATTCTCATGTTTCTCGTACGATTTTTCTATATATTTCATCGAGTAATGTTTTATACGTGTGTGTATACAATTTCAGCATCTCTGTGGAAAAACAAAGTATATTTCTCGCTCGCGTGCTGTGTCTAACCTAGTTCTGCTAAAACAGAATCAAGATCCTCTTGTAGGGCGATGCTCTCCTCGCGTTGCTTCGCCAGTGTGTCCTTAAATCGATCTACCTGCGCCTTGAGCAGGTAGTTGCCTTTCTTTAACGCGGTCAGTCGTCCCTCGTGTTTCTTCGCGCATTTCTGAAAGAAAGGAACGTTCAGGAACGCGACTCGGATTTTTTTCGCCCGAGATAATAGTAATATTTATTGTTGCAATATTACTTAGAATGTGATTTTTTTAACGGCAACTCACTTCCAAAATGATTTTACGCTTCTCTATGGGCGCGTTTACATCGTCAGACTCGGATTCCTCTTCTTCCGATTCCTCGGACTCGGATTCCTCCTCGGATTCCGTCTCTTCTTCCTCGGACTCTTCCTCTTCTTCCTCCTCTTCCTCTTCTTCGTCGGCTTCCGACATCAATTTCGCCATCTTGTCCACTTGCTTCTGCAGCTCCTTGTACTTCTTCTTCTCCTCCTTCAGTAACTTCTGCTGTTGCTTGATTTGCTCCTTCAGCGCGAATCGCTCTTTCCTGGCGTTCACAGTCTTGTCTCTGTATTCGGACAATTAATTATTTTAATATCTATTTTCACATCAGAGATGTGTTGATTCAGATACGATATTGTTATAAAATTTCATTATTTCTCTCGCGCTTACTTGAAATTCTTAATTTTCGAAGTGAGAAGCTTGATTTCCCTCTGCGCGCGTTTCTCTGCCGCAGCTTTCGGATCCTCGTCATCGGTCTCTTCCTCTGTGCTTTCCTCCTCTTCCTCGCTCGAGCTGGCAACATCCGGCTTGTCTATGCTCTTCTGCGTCGCGACCTTCGCCACGTCCTTCGCGCTCGGACAACCGGCCAGTGCCATTCCTGCAACATCGTACCAGTCCGCGTCTTCCGAGTTCTCGAATATCGTCGGTTCGATTTCAACAGACGCAGACTCTTCCTCTAGCAAGCGAAAGAAAGCAGAAAAAAGAGAGCGCAAAAAGCGTAATTAGCACAAGCGGCATTAAAAAAGCATACAATATAGTTTCATAAAATTAATAGCGTTTTGCTTGGAAATTGCTGCGCAATTAAAATCAATCGGGTAAAAGGATGAGTAATTAAAAGCTAGATAAAAATAAAACTTTAGATTTTTTTCTTGTAAAATATCCAGTAAAGCCACATATTTAATTACGTACCGGCTTTCATGCGTCTCTCCAACGCCGCGTACATCCTCTTCATTTCTTCCAGCTCGCTTCTGGCCTTGTCTCTTTCTTCCGCGGCGGCGGCATATTCCTTTTCCGCTTTCTCCGCGTCTTTTTTCGCTTGTTGCGCTTCTTGCCTGAGGGATTCCGTGAGCTTCTCGTCGTGCTGCTTGTTCTCCTGCGCGTTCTTTTGAAGCTTCATTCGTTCCACTTCCGTCTCGAGATTCAAAATTCTCGCCTGCGCAAAGGATGGTGTTTTAATGCTAAACTAATTTTTCTTTCTCGGTTCTTTTTCTCTCTCTCAAAACTCGAGTCATATTCAGTCACTGAAAACTAAACCCGTGTTTTGCGGTTAAAAAAAAAAAAAAAAAAAACAAAGAAAAAGATTCTCGAGGAACTCTTTTTCTTCGTGGCTAATTAGATCGCTACCTGCAGTCGCTTATTGTCGCGTTCTAGTGCTTCCTTGTTCCTTAACTCGAGCGCGAGCATCTGTTTCGTACTTTGTAAATCATCCCTTACGGCGTCTATGTCGTCCATCTCGTCCTGCACGTCGTCCACGGGCTCTTCCTCGGCCTTTTGTATTTGCTCCTCGATCGTCATCTGCCGTCGGAACTTCCTCAGACCCTCCAGTATCGGCTTCGAGCGATCGTTGGTCTGCGTCGGCTTGAGCCTAACGCCCTGCTGAATCTGTTTCAGCAGCTTGTTGTGCATGTTCGACTTCTCGGACTCGAACACGAAGTGGGCCTTACCTAGAGACAATCGAGATCGAAGGATAAAAATGCGCGCGAGTTTTGCGAGAATGCGAAGTAATGTGCGCGAATCGTGGTTTCGTTTTTCGGCAACAAAACAAAACTGCTTCTATTCTAAAAAAAAGATATTTACATTTTTCCATTTTAAAGATTGGAAAATAGTTTTTTCCATTACTAACTTTTGTGTCTTACTTTATTTAAAATGTAATTTGATGATGCGGTTACACTTCGTGTTCAGCGCTTGACGAACACATCGTGCGGAAAGCACATATATAATCAGAAACTCCATTAATTAATACTTAACGTCTCGTTTTTTTAACGAGCACACGACGACGAGTCACTCACTGTCAAACGGTGTTCTCGTTTTTCCGTCGAGGAGTGTCAATCCGGAGATTGACAGATCCTGGTCGCCGTTCGCTCGAGCGACAGGAGAAAAAAAGAGGGAAAGCGGGATATGGACATATCCATTGAGAAACACGAAGACACCAGTTAATTTAACAGCGATCAGTTAACAGTTTAATTATAGTCCAACAGTTTAACAATGGACGAACGAACTCGTGTGTCAAAAGGGGAAAAGTGTGTTTTGGACGACAACAGAGGGGTTAGCAGAGCAATACTGCTGGGGCTCTACAAACGAAGGGACACAGAATTTGTCAGAATTCCCTTTCGAACAACTGTCTGAACAATTGCATTCTATTGGCAACTGGTTTCTTTGAACCTCGCGCGGAAAAAAAGCAGAAAAAGGAAAAGTTACGCGGAGCACAAAAAATCTTTTTCTAGACGGCTTCTCTTTCTAAGAAGGGCAGCTTCCTACAAAGGGGGAAGATTCGGTCCGGCAGGCACTCGACGGGGATCGAAGAGGGTACGACGATCACCTGCTGAATCGGCCGTGACCTTATTCACCCTCTCGATCAGGGGCGCACTGCGGTCGTTGCACTTGACATGCCTGAGCTTCTTGCCGCTTTCAACCTCCTTCATCATGCAGGCCCAGTCCGGTCGTTTTCGCGGCCTGGACTTCAGTATCTCCAGCTTCTGCATTTGATTCTCGTTGAGCGGCGGCAAGTCCTTGATGATCGTCCGAGCGGGCGGCGGTGGCGGCGGTCTGGGGGGTGGCGGTGGCGGAATGTTCGCTCGCGAAGCGCTCTTTGACAAAGTAGGCGCACCTTGGCAGAGAGAACAAAGTTTTCTCGTTAGAAAAAAAGTGTGACAATGTATCAATTGTTCGCAATTCGTTGTTTGTATTTTTTGAACGTTCAACCTTTTCAGCGTTTTCTAATTGTATTTTTTTTTTTTCATTACTTTATCTATCCACGGTATTTTCATATTCGATTTGGCTCTCAAAATTTATTAGTAAATTTTATAAATAATAACTAACAATTATCTTAAATATAAAAATACGAGGTTCTGTTTTATTTTAGCGAGAACTTCCGAGAATTAATATTTATCAACGATCGTTCTAAAAGGGTTAATTGTTGCGAGCGGTACTTTCGAGAAAGAATGATCGTACCTGTGGTGCTCTCACTCTTCGAGAGCGGTATACTGTCACCTCGTGATCGAGATCTCTCGATACGAATCTGTCGCTCGAGTTGCGGCCTCGAATGGGGCTCCTGCCGTCCATTCTCGCGCAGCTTTGCCGACACTGGCCGGCCAGTTGGGATTTTTTCATTACTAGGTTTTTCATTATTCGGCTGCTTGGGTATTATCGTGATTTTGCTCTGTTTACGCGGTTGTCCATCTGTCGACGGCGCCGCCGGTTCCGCAGGTTTCGGCACACTCTGTTAAATTTGAAGAAAAAACACTTCTTTAGTTATCGACTTTATTTATTTCCATTAATTAATTCAGTGATGATATTACAGTCACTTTTATTATAAGAAAAATACATTTATTTTTAGTCTAAGAAACAATTTTTCTTTGTAACAAACAAAAAGAGAGTTTTGCAGTTTTACAATTATTAGCACCGTTTCTTTTTTTTTTTTTTTTTTATTTTTCTACGAGCGCGTCACGTCGCGCGAAGAATACATAAGAAGAATTGCCGCACTTCTCGCGCGAAAGGTAGTCGTCAACAGAAAATAGAAAACGGAAGAATCGTCCCCCTCGCTCTTTTCGGCTCTTAATCGATCTGAGACGGAGAGAAAGAGAGAAAGAAAGAAAGAGCGAGACTCGAAGCTTTGAATTGTCTTGGCAAGTTTTCTCGAAGAGTTTGTTTCATCAGCTTTAAATAATCCACATCGGATCTTGCATTCGAAATGTCATGTTTCGCAAGTTCGATCGATTAGAACTTGTGTCTTGCGAGGAAACAAAACAAAACAAATAAAATACGAAATCGCTACGTGTACACAACGTTTTTAAAACTCAACAACGTAACTTAAATCTTTGCGGTAATGTTTTCTATTTTTATCCTCCGTGTAAAACTTCTAACGTACAAAATCGCTAACGCGTATCCGCGACGACGCCGCGGCGTTCGCGGTTTTCGTCGCACGTTTACGCGAAATCGCGATATAATCGCGTTAAGAAGCTGGCGGAAGACGCAGCTGGCAGACATTTGAAATAGAAACGTGCGTTCTTTAAATAATCGTGACCCAGAGGCTTATATGCGAGAGAGCACGCGTATACGCGAGATAGTGCACGGAGTCTCACTTTCCTTCGTGTCGTCGGGAAAACGAAATCGTAATTGACAAGCACGTGTCTGACACTTTAACGTACGGCCATGAACTACTTGACGTTTGCTTTGCAACTTTCTGAATAGTTTTCCGTCTCATATTCGCGACAATTATCCGATTAATTGTCGAGAAAACCACAAGTTTTTAAAACAATTATATTGCGCGACATTTTATAAATAAATATGATAAAATAACTGAACATTACACAGAGAACTTAACAGTTTAAAATTATGCAAATGAAAATAGTGTTTGTGTTTTAATACGCCAATCAAAATACAAAAGCGACGTGGAACAATTCACAAAAATTCTTTATTTTTACAAAACTATCGCACGTGTGTAAATATCAAAAACGAATCCAACAAATATGAATGTATACACGTTCGAAAACGTGCGTTATCGAATGAAAATATTATTCCATTTATTCGGCCGTCGAATGATTTTGCGATCTGAATTCGCACCGCGAATTTCGTTGATGATCTAAGCGGCGCGCGATATCGTAGTAATATGACGCGCTACGCAAAATTTCCGAACATCATCCAGTATAACGTTTTTCGCGTTTTCTCGGATTACGCGCGCCGTACATCAGCTCTCCGCGGCTTTATATGTTCGCAATCTCTCGTGGATCGTCGCCAGCCGCGACCGAGATCGTTTGAGAATTTTACTGCGTGTGAAAAATAAATAAATAAAATTGCATTAATCTCTCAGATGCGTGACGACTTTCAGTTTGTTACTGCCGTTTCTTCTGTCGTGTGAAGAGGGACAGAAGGAGTTGTAAAAGACAGATGAGCATTCAAATGAGCGAAAATCCGTCCGAGCGCACTGTTTTGATACAATGGATTATGTCGAATTTCGTGCCGTCCGAAATGTTTATCGCGCTAACTCGTTGCAAGACACCCACGCCGGCTATTAATATCGCGGTCAGTACAGCGAAGTCCGCTGACTTTGAAACCCAATATCTGAATGGAAAAAGACTGCACGAGCTACTCGTGCGAAAGAAACAGACGCCGATTGTTTTACTCGATTTCGATAAAAAAAATGAGCGTTTGCAGGGTATTTCGCGCATCTTGGAAATAAATCCTTATCCAGCCAGATAACGCGGTAGATGTGTTGTTGTATGTGTTTAAAATTTGACAGAGTCTAAATTTAGGCTTTTTGAATCATGCGAGATTTTCTAAAAAAATAATATTTACGTTCGTCTGTGTGCGAAGACTCTGTAAAGTAAAAGATACGTTATTCTCTCTTCGTGCAATTTGTCTGTTGACACTTCAATCTTCCTCCGGAATTTCTGTTATATTATCTCGCGAAAACCCGAGAACAATTTTCTGAAGAATCGTAAAAATATATCGTATCGTTCGCCGTCAGAGGCGATAATAACCCTTGGCGAAACTCCTGTGCGACCTTCATGAAAAGGAAAAATTTTTATCTCGGAGAAACCAATCACTAAGTTATTATAAGAAAAAAAGCGTGAAATCATCGACTTGGTGTGTTTCCACCTACCTTTAGGGTGACTTGGGTGAAGGCCGGGACGTCGTCGGTCTTTGGCTTAGAGTCTCTGCGGGAATTGAGGGTCCAGGGCGCGGTGGGCATAGGCAAAGGAGTGGGACCATCCTTTACCCATGGCGGGCGGAAGGTGGTCCTCTGCGGCGGCTGACCGCCTGCGCCGGGCATCCTTCCTCAGTACTCAGCTAGTGAGAAGAATTCTCCGCTGTTGCTTCCTCTGACAATTACTGCTCCACCTTCGAGGGTTTTCCTCGCGATGTTTCAGTTGGCGGATCGTAGCTTTCGTTCGTGTAAACTGACGACTTCCCGAGACCGTCAGTGCTACGATCCTCTCCGATGACGATCCTGCCGTGCGCGATGCGCCACTGACGGATTCCTGGACCGATCACGTTTCAAGTGGGAAGGGGACCACGCGTAGGCGAGGATTTGGCGCGACCCACTTCTCGCGTGAAATAATGATAGGGGTTCTCGGGATGATGGAGTTCCGAACCGCGCGATTAGAAAAAAGTTTCTCGTAACGTTCGTATCACAGTACCACGTCGTTTCGACGTTCTCTCTCGTCTTTCGACGACTTCTTGCGTATCGCGAACGGGGTCGAAGATTTTTGCGCGAGTTCGTGGAAGATCGAGACCTGGACCGCGCAACAGGCAGGTCCCGCGGACTGCACCTCTCCCCTGACCGTGTGATATTTCCGTCAATGTGACGTCACCGAGAGACGCGAGCCCGAAATAGAAAGAGGCGAGATATCCTCTCCTCCTCCGAGACGCCCTCGGCGACAACGCGATCTCCTCCACGTCGTCCTACGACGTCTCATAGGCCGCGCGTGTTTACGATGCACCTGAGCCGCCGATCGTGACCGACCACGAAGGTCGATCGATCTTCAGGGTCGGTCAAGTCGCGACTCTCCGGAAGTTCATGTAGTTATATGCGATGTCTTAGAGAAAGAAGTTTCTGTTTGCGCGGAAATATGATGCAAAGTCCGGGAAACTAAAGAAGGTAGAAGAACATTTAGGTAAACAACAACAACATAATTTTTACGGAACAATATTTATTGGTACAACGCGCACGCACGCACGAATCTCTTCTGTCAAAGTGCCAGATTTTTTTTTTTTCCGTTTCATTTGATTTATTCGACACGGAAAAATTTTTTACGACCGCGCAGTAAATGTTTAGAAAATCGCCAGCACCACATTCATTATGAAAAACAAATATATCAGTAGTTATTGTAACATAAATAAAACAATATAATCGCAGTGTGTCATATTTATATAAATTTGATCGTCTATTTCCTCTCATTAGGCTAATTCTGATTTTCTTTTCCGGATTGATACGATCTTTATTCGACCGGATGATCTAATTGTTGTATCGTCGCATGCCAAGTGTGTTTCATTCATTAATGCCGCAACCTTTTCGATTATCCGGTTATGATCGCCGCGTTCGACCGTGAACGCAAAAGTGAAGGATACAGAACACAACGCAACAGATAGAGCTTCTAGAAATTCTTTACTTCTGGAGTTAAGTCAAATTGCTCGTCTGCAACCGCAAATTGTGAATCATTTGCGGCCTCTTTTTTTGTTCGGTCGAGAGCGCGAACGCGTCGCGCCTCACTCGCAAATTGCGTGCCAAGTCGTTCGTCACCGTCACGCTTCACATAGGTATTTCAATAGATCGCCAAATACACGAATATGCTTAATCGATGATTTATCCCGAGTTTTTGATCAAATTATTTTTAAAAAACTAGGCAGATAATATTTAGAGTTATTTTTTATAAAATTTCATTGAGAGAAATTGTTTTCCTCAAAAGAAATTTCACGTGAGAAGCATGCGAATTTTCTTTATTCACACAGAAAGTAAAGGCATGTGGAAGTCAAGAGAGATATTACAATATTATATTATAAATATTCACAATGAAAGACGTATATAAACAATTTTTATGTGTTTCCGTTACGTGACACATAAGACAGTAGCGAAACAAACCGAGTGATAGTAGATATCACGACGAGTTACCGTGACACGGTAACTTGTGTGCTTGCCTAATTCGCGGCTGCTGCGCGTGATGACGCCACCAGTTTCATATCCGCGGCCGCCATTAGCGTGTCGGAGTAATACGCGCAATCTTTAATCTTTTTAACAATAAGAACCTGAACTATTAATTCAATTTATATGTAAATGCGATCCGCGTGTAAGTCGACACGCTAACCAAACTAACTGTGAGTACATTGATTAAACATACATTTTCACGGATGACAAAAGACTTTGTGTGTAAAGCAGTGGCACACCGCTATCGCGTGTAAAATTTGAACGTTGGTTACAATGTGTGAAACATCTTCATTTTGATAACAAGTTGTTGCTCGTCGCGGACGCAAATGTTTGAAAGTGTAAAAATGTTTAAAAAGTATTGGAATATGCAGTTGGAAGGTAATTAATTTTTTATTCAACTTCAAATGCGCTTTATTATTAGCTTCTTTTTCTAACACGTACATTTTACAGCTCTCGAGTTTTTCGCACCAAAATATGGAAATGTCGCAACAAGGTCGCCGGTGAAGAAAAAATCTTCTCGCGTCCACGAACTTCTTCGAGATACGCGGAAAGTCGTCGGGTGAGTTAAGGCTCTAATATTATCGTCTTTATTGTCGTGCCAAACGTTCCAATTAAGCACTTCGCCGGACGTCTTCCTCTCGTAGGGCAGAGAATTTCCGCGGAATTCACCCGGCGGGTGCGGCTAGGTGGTCGCCATTAATTCTCGCGCGTACGCGGTGACAACCACCGAATTAGTCGGGCGATCCGTCAAAAAGCGCATTTCCGTGGGTAGGCGTGCGTTATATCCGCCGTCGCGGCGGAACACATGGCGCTTCGTCGCCGTTTGCTGCGGCACACGCGTAGAACGCAGGCTTGCATCTCCGGTGCGAGATAAAAAAAAAAGAAAGACGCCGACAGTGCCGAACCTGGATGGTGTAACTTGCAGATACATTACCGTGGAAAAATATTTCATAAACTTTAACATCTGAGCAATTCATCAAAGAATATCTACCTATCTCGAGCTGTTTTTTCAATCTCGTGCTCGAATTCGCGTTGCGATGCGCTATAATGCACTGCCGGAAAGCGTTGCGTGAGCATTAACCAGGTGAGTGTAATATATATATATATGCGGGGATATTCGCGCGCGCAAGAACTGCGAAGCAGTTCTCGTTTCGTTCTATCCGGTGTCGTTAAATTTTTTGCTCGGACTCGGACTCGGAATCCCATCTCACGCGTGTTTCGCTTCAAGAACGTGTCGCGCGGCAATTTCCTCGCGTGAAAATGTTCTGCCGGACTATTTCTATAATACAACAAATTTTGCGGAGAAAATTGGTCTACATTTATTTATTTAGTTGATTAGAAGAAAAAATAGAATTTTTGTCTGAAGTCTCTAGAGAAACTGAGTCGCAAAGTAGTACGACTATTTAGATCTGTGTAATGAGGAGACGATTGTAGCTCGTCGTCGTCTCTCTCTCTCTTTCTCATATCCCGCTCTTTTTTTCTCGAAACTCTTGAATTTTTATAAGAAATTTTCCGCGAGATGTTGTCAATTTTTCCGGAAGTTGTCGTCTATGCGCATGTGTCTGGCGTTTTTAACCCTGAAAACGCGCACATGCACGTCGCGAATGCAAGGAAGAGCAGAAGCAGCGCGAGGAAGCGAGCGGGAGGAGGTGGAGGAGGAGAAGAAAAGGTCGGAGGAAGGGCGGCACTCGTAATACATACGTGCGTCGTGCGTGCAATGGCCCGTAAAAGCTGACTGGCTGCTCGGCACCCGAGAGAAGAGGGATGCAGCCACGCCAGCTATGTTAATTAAACGCGTTTCTAGCCCCCGCATAGGGGAATCGGAGAGAAAAAAAAGAAGGAAGGGGGCCGCGGGAGGAAGAAGACACGGGAAAGAGAAACGGGTAGAGAGAAACGGGGACGGGACGGGACGGAGATGAGGAAGAGAGAAAAGAGTGCCGGGCTAATAACACGTCCCGTACGACGAACGCACGCCACACGCCCGTCTCTTCTTCTGCTACTTCTTCTTCGTCTTCTTCTTCTTCTTCTGTTGCCGCTGCTGCTGCCGCCTCCCTCTCGCTGCCGTCCTTTTGCCGCGGGGCGAATCGAGCGACGCCCGAAAGAAGATCGAGAGCGGGACGGATGGATGGACGGACGGACGGATGGGCGACGAGAAATGTCTGCGAGAGAGGAACTTTGTAGTAACTGGAGTGAAGGCAAATTGGAGTATTAATTATCCCCGGGCCTCGCGCGTGTGTGTATGGGGAGTCGATTTGCTCTCGCTCGCGCGCGACGGACGGAGATTACGTCTTGACGTCTTCAAAGGGTTGGTAGCTGTCCGGCTTCCCTCGTATTCCCGACTGGGAGGAGTTTTCTGGCAGGGCGAACACGCGGAATCTTCGTACGCGCGAGACGACGACGCCGACGACGACGACGGGATAATCGCAGCGGCGGCCGAGTAGGCAGATATAGGTAGGCGCGAACTGAAAAGGCATCAATCGCGTCCCGGACGAGACGCGCTCTTCTTCTATAAAACGAAGCGTGTTAATTGCGGTCGGTAATTGGCCGAGCAGCGTGTGCGGCAATGTGGATTATCCCGATCGAAATCAGCGAGTTCCTCTTCGCGCAACACTCACGTGATTTCGCGCGCGAACGCGTTCGGAAGGAAGCCGTGAAGAGGAAAAATACACGCGAGGCGCGACGGGTTCAGCTGCTTGTGTTACGTTCGAAAGTCGTAGCGAGTTTTTGAGCGACATTTTGCGGGACATTTCTTTTTCCCCGTCGAGTCGAGCTCGACGAAAGACGACCGTCCGAATCATCAATTTATTATAACGAGGGCGCGCTCGTAGACATTTGTCAGAATATTACGCGCGCTGTGGTCGTCGGGGTAATAATTCTCGAGATGCGCCGAGACGACCGGAGGGCAGAGCGCGCAGCGCTATAACGGCCTCGTTCGTTGATTCGTTCGTTCGTTCGTGCGTGCGCCGCGAAACAAGTTTTTCGGTAATTTTGCCGGCTGGGTCCGTTGTCCGTCTTTGCTCGCGCTTCTGCTTCTCTCGCTCGACACAACGTCCCGTTGCGGATAATCACTTCCTGAGCCTAATGGCCTGCGTTGGAAAAAAAAAGTACGGTCCGAAAAACTCGCTGATTGTCCCGCGAGAGATTAATCAATATCGCGAAATACCTGGCGATTTGTCGGTCGCTCGTGAATTCGAATTGCGTGCCGTTGCCTCTTTCAGAAGTAATAAGAAAAAAGTATACAGAGTCGAGAGTATAAAAATCGTCTGGGTTTTTTTTTCTTTTTTTTTTAAGAAGCAACCTTTAAAACTGCTTTAACGATACTTGCGAAACTTTTGACGCGCCTTTACCTGTAATTACCTTATATATAGAACACTCGCTCGACAACACACCTTTAGCATATTACCGTAAGAATTACGTTTGCGAAAAAACTTCTTCTGTTCGGCATCTACGTGTGTAGAAGTAGATCGCCGAACTTGCTATTTTTTTTCAGCTGCACGATTAGATGGCGAAACTCTCTCGACAATGGTCGATGTTTCGCTTAACTGTCCGACAACAAAGTCGACGTTCGTCCGTCAAAAAGTTGCGTTAACGACCTTTGAGTGTCGGCGCTTTCTACAAAAAAAAAAAAAAAGAAAAAATCATGTCGACTCGAAGGGGCGGTCGAAGTCGCGCCGTCGACAAATTAGCCGGCGAAGGGCTGTCGGGGTTGTTGTATAGAGGGTACCGCGTAGGAGGGTCGCGTTGTGTCGTTTCAGGGAAACGCACGTGGATATATATCAGGGAAGGGACCGGGAAAAGAAGCGACAGAGTGCATGTGCCCGAGAGCACTTAATCATTCTCGGGAATTTTTCCGTCGACAACTGATTATATCCGCGCGCTCCGGGGCCGAATGGCTGATTAACACGTTTTAACATGCCCTTTCCTCCTTTCCCTCGTGAAAACGATATGGTTTCGCGTCGGAAGCTCGCCGCACTTCCGTGACGAGCCCGCGTTATTTTTATCGCGGCTGCTGATGAACGGCCGCAGTTACTGCCGTCGGTAAGCTTTTGACCGAAAAGAAGTAGAAGTTAAGGATCTCTTTGGAAATAAAAGTATTTCAACCGGAGACTGTGGCTATTGCCGAGAGTTCAGTGTAATTATTTAATAATTAACTTTTATGGACAAGATTTTAATTTTTTTTTCTTAAGAAGCATTATCGTTCAATACATATTTTGTTTTTGTAAACAGACCATGCAATACATTCTTTTTAGGAAATGTGTATTTAAAAAGTTTATAAATTATATGAAATTTTCTTTCTGACATGTAATAATAATATTCGTCATTAATTTAAACTTGAAGAAAAAAGTGATGTTATACAAGTTTTCTTGCAAGTTCCAAGTCTTGTGTCTTTTTTTATTTTTCACATAAATTTTGATATGCGAGAGCACAATGATAACATTGTCACGTGTGCGGGACATCGTTTTTGTCGCTCTTCACTGACATGACGTAGTCTTATTACGTGCGCTATATTAAATTTCACGCAATTATAAATAATAAATTACAGCGTGCGCACACACGTATCGGCTGATAGATGGGAGAATCCGGCAAAACGACGTATTACAATCAACGTATATTTATTATGGCATAATTAACCGGAAATTGTCGTTACGTTATTAACTAAATAATAATATATCGCGCGCGCGACAAATGGATGAAGTAAAATTAACGGCGATGCGTTATCATAATTATCATTATTATTTCCATCGGGCGTTGGTTCTTCTTCTCTCATTTTAGCGGCGCAACCGGAAATCGCCGATAAACACCGACGATCTCGGGGCCCGACCATTTCACAGACGTGTTCGCGAGAACCCCGTTTCGAACTTCGAGAATCGTTAACGCGGCGCGCTGCGACGCGGAATGATAAATCTTCTTACACGTACGGAAACTCCGTGCGCAGAATTTCCGCTGGAAATTTATTCCCTCTTCGTTATCGCGGACGGAGTCTCGCG
Organism: Pseudomyrmex cubaensis; assembly: GCA_014825685.1. Classification (NCBI taxonomy): domain Eukaryota; kingdom Metazoa; phylum Arthropoda; class Insecta; order Hymenoptera; family Formicidae; genus Pseudomyrmex; species Pseudomyrmex cubaensis. The sequence goes on along the minus strand of QVOA01006171.1, from coordinate 33,925 downwards.
ACGGCCTTGAGAACCGACGATAATCGCGTATATTTTCTCGCATAATACATCGATACACACCTGTCCGCGCGACAACGCTGTAATTTCGAATCTCGAAAAATGAGATAAAGCAGATAAAAAAAAATAAAAAAAAAAAACAGCGCATAATGTTTGAAAGTAATTTTTAATTTCTTCTGCTTTTTGAGAGAAAAAACAAATTTTGTGTTGTTGTCTAAACTTTTATTTTCTCTCCCGCTTGTAGATTTTAATTTTTTTTTCTTAAGATTGTAGAGACGAACGATTTATTTTTTACGAAGTAAACATCGTGGAAATTAGGGGCATGCTTTGCCGCTAAAACCTAATCCTTGAATTCGATTTTCGAAGAGAAAACACAGATCCGCGCTTCACGGTGCCTGAAATCGAGGGAAACTCCCGATATTCCGGTCGGATGATAATTCTGCAAAAACCGTCCGCTCTGCCTTAGCAAGCTCGGATAATTAGTATGCCGCTTCGCTACCAATTATGGCGTATTAGCATTGCCGGAGCGGGTTCGTTTCTTGGCTTGGCTGAAGACAGAAACAGAAGAATATTATCTTTTTTTTTTTTTGTCGGCGAAACGCGTGCAGCGCGATTTTCTCACGGTGTTCACGTCGAGAGAGAGATAATTAAAGCGTGTCTTTGGGAACGAGACGCGGAATTGGCGGCGCACGCAATGAGATTTTCGCGAAATAGTTTTGCGGTCAGCCCCGGTCGCGGTCTTCGGGATTCTAATGCGCCTCTCTCGGGGTCTTCTCTTCCTTTTGATTTTTTTTTCTTCGTTGCGCGCTTACCGAGAAGCCCGTCGTAAGATTCCGCCGCATACTTCAACGTTACGTAACGCCTCGACAAACGTGGTTGCTCATTGCTTTTCGATCGGGCATTAATGGAATGCGAAAATGTATTTGTGAAGCCGTACAAGAATACTAGGAAGAGAACAGCAAAGAGGAACACGCAGTATAGACAGGTATTACAAGAGTGATATATCAAAGAATTTAAACGACGCAACAAAATAGGCGTTTCGATTATAAATTTCAAAATTTAAAAAAACACACGTCTGCGAGAAAAAACAGCTAAAAGTAAAAAAATATAATAATATTATGTGCAAATTAATGTTTTCTACGAGTTATAATTAAAAATCGAGAAAATGGAACTTCAGATTTTTTACAGTATCTCAGAAAACGCACAAAGAAAAATTAACGAGAATACTTCCTGATGTCGACACAATAACCAATTCCGTTTGTATAATAAGTACATACGTAAAAGAAACACATCGTTAACAACATTCTTTTTCGGCATATTTTTAGCACGATCGCGGATGATTTCATCCACCGTCTGCGCGTCGAGAGAATATATCCCTCTTTGGGTTTCGAAATTATCGAAGCTGCGATTAAAATATTGTCGCATACTAATGAGGAAGACTTTTTCTCGAAACGTGGCATTTGTCGATGTGAAGGAGTCGTTATTTTAAAATAACTTTAATAGAATTATAATTAGCCTCCGCGTATAGTGCCGAGCGCGGGAATAATTATAGGCTGGGATCGCGTGATTAATCGGCTGCGGGTACAATAATTTATTGTCCGAGCGTTCTGCTACTTTTACTACTTACGGTATTAACGTCTTCTTCATTGACGTCCGGTCCGTACGAGTCACGGTGAATAATAATTGAATAGTTTTGCCCCGTAAATCCAGAAGAAGTGGCACGGCGCACGATCATGCGGCGTGGAAAGAGTGTAACAGCCCATAGATAGATAAATTTTATACGCGCGATCTCTCGAAGAAGTGGATAAGAAGGTGTTTTTTAGTTAGCACGCATTCGTTACTTTCAATATACGTAACCTATTATTAAGCTATTTCTCTATTGCTGATTACTTTATTCGATTTCCACTTCGTCTACATACGACAGTAAACACTATCTTTAGACTATCACTTCGCATTACAAAACTTTCAATTTACCCACGCGAATAATAATTATATACGCCGACGCCGCTTTGATTTATTAATAACATGTGTGTGGCATTTTAATGCGGCATTTTTTTTTGCGCGGAAAATAATCGCAAGACATTTTATCAATGCGATATTAGCTTACTTTCCTCCTAAAACGGACGATTTCTCTGTCTATAAATATATAAGAGAAAAGAACTTCGCCGCGCGCGAGAGCTGTATCTTTGTTACAACTTCGCTCAATTTTCGTCTTCTCTTTCGCCCCATAAACACCCACAAGTTATGAAACAATTTCGCGAGGCTCTCCTCGGAATTTTCGCGAAACGCGCGAGCTTGAATCTCGTTGTCACACAAAAGCTCTTACCCTTCTTCGCTCTCGGTACACTCTCTGTTCTTTCTTTCTTTCTCTCTCTCTTTCTCTCTCTCCCTCTTTCTCTCTCTCTCTCTCTCTCTGCACATCGCGCACACGCGAGGACAATTTTAAATATTCCCGTAAAATATCCTTCCGACATTTCGCCCCGATTAAATCCCGTATTCCGCGGGCGTGGAGCGGTCTGAAAAAAAATGAGAAGGGAGAGAGAAAAAAGTCGCCGGGACCTCAATCTCCCTCAAATCCGCACAAAGAGTGAGCGCAGAGTGCCCGTGCCGTGCAAATGGCGACTCCGAATTCCACGTGCGCGCGCGGTTCTCTTTTTCTCTTTCTCTCTCTCGCTCTCTCTTTCAAAGAAAATATATTTATAAAATTCATGCTCGCGTCGCGCGAGTCCGCGCGCACCCCGGTTAATCGGTTTCCCGAGGACGTTGATCAATTTCGCCTAGAAAGAGGGATAGGTAGAGAAACGAGAGAAAAAGATAGAGAAAGAGAGAGAAGAGCAAGGGAACGTTCTCGCCCTCTCGGCAAGCGTGAGCAAGATAGAGAGAGAGAAAGCTCTCTCTCCTCTCTCTATCTTTAGCCTCTTCATCACCGCCCACATTTTTTTTCCTCCTGCTCTCTGCCACCCTCTATCTGTCGTTCTTTACTCATCCCTAGTCGCGCACTCTGTCTCCCTTTCTTTTTCGAGTCGCCGAAAAATGTCCCCGTTATCCTCTCTTCTCCGTTATTTCTTCTCATTCACTTCCACCATTCGTCTTTTCGCCATGAACAATTTCGATCTTCTTCTATGAAGACGCGATCGAACGGAACGGAAGACGCGTCCGCAAAAGTTCGCACGCATCTTTTCTGCACGCGTATACATGCGTAAAAACCAACGTGCACCCGGTGTAGATCCGAGTGGCTCGTAGATTCTCTTCTGCCCGGTTCTCTCTTTCTCTCTCTTTGTGTCTTCTTTTTCTCTCTTTCTCTCTCTCTTTGGCGTGTTACGTAGAAAAATAAGTACACGGAGCCACCTAGGCACCCAGAAGAGAGAGCCCCGAGAGCACGCTCCTCTGGGCGCGCTCCGGCATCTCTCGCCGCGTATCTCTCCGGTCCTCACTTTTCCCTTCTCTCCATCCTCTTCCTCCCTTACGATCAACCATCCTCCTTTCTCTCGCTCTCTCGAACACGGGCAAGCGCGCGCGCAAGCCGCTCGGCGTGTCTGCGTGCACGTACATTAGGTACCTGCGCGCGTATATGGGTACCTATCTATAGGTACCAAATGGTAAATGAGAGGGTAGACGCGAGGTCCGGACGCCCGCAGCTAGCGGCGACCCAAAGCTTCGTCTACCGCGGGGCTGTATGTGCCACCGCACGTACCGGGTGGCCGAGAAGTGTCGGCATTTTTTTTTTCTATCGCTGGCTCCGCAAACGAGAGAGAGATACGATGGCGTGCACAGCCGTATCGTACAACGGAAGGGTAGAAGGAGGAAGGGGCATGGTTTACAACCGCGTTGGCTAACGGCAACGACGAAAACGCCGTGAATTCGGACGATCGCGTTCGCGCGCATCACGTTTCGAACGATGACGACGACAACGACGACGACGACGACGACGTTGCGACGAAATTGAGTTGTTGAATTCACCTTCTCCCTTCGTTTTCCTCTCTCTCTCTCTCTCTCTCTCTCTCTCTGTCTCTCTCCACCCTCCCTCCGATATCGCGGCCGAGCGGCAATTCCGATATGTGTGTTAATGATGTGTAATCGAAATGTTCTCGCGCCGGTGCGCAGAGGTAAGTGAGATTAGTCGGTCCGCAGGTAAGAAGAACGCGAGTAGAAGGACGAAATGAAATATAAACGAGGGAAACATTTGGGAAGAAAGGAAAACTTATGATGTTGGTTGATAAAGAATTGCATGTGTGTGAAACAAAACTATGATTTATATATTTCAAATATTGTATTAAATTTTCTGGTAATTATTTTTCTTTCTCAGACAATATTATGTTAAAACCATTTACATTTACGTTGTAAGCTGAAATTTCGCATTACACATGTGTTACACTGTCCTTGCAAAACCAAGGTAGGTGTGAATTGTCAAAGCAATTTCTACCGAAGGCATTTCAGTGAGAACAGTCTCACTGAAAATTGCCACAATTAACGCACAGTTCATAAAATTTCGCGACGCTCATCTGCGCCGCGCTCACGTAATTTACTGGATCACTTGGCGATGTCCAAATGCACCGCCGCATTCCCGCCGCAAGACACAGTTACAGCCGCGAAATTTCGTAGAAAATCCTGGCTTCCGGTCACCGCACGGGCACAGCGCGGTCGCGCGGTTATGAAATCGTTAAGCCACAATGCCGATATTGAAGCAACTATTTGCAGTATTTACCACGCGATGCAGGGCGGATGCACTCGATGCACAACACGGATATAACACGCGTGTGTTCCGCGTGCGCAAATTGGCAATCGGCGCGCGCGAATCTCTCTCTCGCGGAAGCCTACGTTAAAGCAAACAAACACGACGAACGAGCGAGAAAAAGAGAGAGAGAGAGAGAGAGAGAAGCGAAATGAAAGGCGAGCAATTTTCGCGAAATCGCAAACGGCTCGCGCGCGCGCGCACGGCCAGAGATGAAAAATTTTCTATATCGCGAACTATTATCGTCGCTTTAGCCGCATTCACGGTCGACGCGCGTTTTCAATCGCGCCGCCGGCCCGTTGAGTGCATTTTGTTCACAATTCCACAATGGGTCGGGAAAGGGGACGGGACGGGAAAGGGAGAGGAAAGAGAACGGAAGGTGCAACGGGGGCACTAGGGGAAACGAGCGCGGAGAGATAGAAAAATTGTTACGGCCCCGCGCGTGCGAAATTTCATATTTTCCCGCCTGTACGCCGATGGGTGATAATTCAAAAAAAAAAAAAAAAAAAAAAAAAAAAGACTCCGGGTTGTATACGGGAGCCGCGAAAATCGCACACCGGGGGACGTCCGGTGTAATTAAATGCGTTCGGAGGCCGCGCGATCAAACGGCCGTCCTACGAGAGATATCTCGTATTACATAAAGTGATTCATTTGTATTTATATACTCCGCTTTCGGCGTATATATATATTTTCCTTAGAAAGAACTCTCATTACGATTTCGATTAAGTCCACGGGCGATAATCGGCGGCAAAAACGAGTTTAATCACTTTTCGTTAGCACGTACGAAGCCGCTGACTCCATTTAATCCGCGTGATTCGCCGCAATATACAACAAAGTGCTGCTGCCGCTGCTACATAAAAAAAAAAAAAGCGTACGATATCCTCCTTGGTTCGTATGTTCTTGCGCAGTAAGAAGAGAAAGATAATTTGCAATATAAATTTTCTATAGCGGTGTGATAATAGCAATGTCAAGCGTTACAATGTTATCATCGAATCTCCCTTTTGAACATGACCAAAATATTGGGACATCAAGTTTCTTATGCTCTCTTTCTCTCTTTTCTCATTTCAAAATAATCGGAATCATTACGTTTTCTTAACAGATTATTATTCCTCACATTCTTGTTTACGCGAAACACATCGTGTTTTTTCTGCGTTATTTTTTTTCCGAAAATTCTCGCGTCTCTATTCGCGGAGGAAATTTCCTTAAACAAGAAGTAATCCTCTTGTTTTCTCGCTCTGCTTTATTCATCATTATCTTTCTTCGCCGGAATATGCTTCTTTCTCTCTCTTTTTTTTTTTTTTTTTTGTTTTTGCTTTTTCTGGCGTTCCCGACCAAAAGAGATATTTTCATCGCGCCGTCGCCGCGACGACGATCTCGTTTCGCGAGAAGGGCCAATCTCCGCGCGCGTACGAACAGAAGCCGTATTCGGCCGGCTGGAAACCCCCGGAAAATCCGGCGCGCGGGAGATCTCTCTGTCGCCATTCCGCACGCACGTGCGACTCGCTCGGTGCGGGCTTTTCGCTTTTCCCGGGCGTAACGAATGGCGGCCGTATAGCCGAAGCTGTAAGGCGCGCAATCTGGCCGACCGATCTTTCGCGGGATCAGAGCCCGGGTGATTCGAATTGATTAACTTCTTCTCTCTCACGTCCTTTCCTTTCCCTCGCACTTTCCATTTCTCCCTCTCTCTCTTTCTTTCGCTCTCGGTAGAACAATAGTCCCCGGAGAAGCGCAGTCGAGTTTCCACGCGCGCATCGTAATTCCTCCGCGCCTGGGACGATTCGATTTGCATTTCGATACCCGGTCGCGACGCAGATAAAAACCGACGCGGACATCGCTACGCCGGTCGTTCGTCGTTTAGTTTCGCTGCGGCCGAGATTTGCAATCTCTCTCTCTCTCTTTCTTTTTGTTCGTCCTTTCTCGCATTCGTTAAATAAATGAAGATTGCGAATTGCCGCGCAAGTCGACCGGTATTAAATTATTACGCGAGCGGAATGGATTCCGGCGTCGCCGCGAAACCCGAGAAACGCATTTCTTCGATTGCTGGGAGGGGGTGCTGCGAGCTTCCGTAATTGTTTATGGAATTAAGAGCTAATCGATTTTATTTTGCGAAAGCGACCGGGATAATGAGATACTTCGAGGGTAAACAGAATGTCTTCATTTAAAACCGCAGACACATTTAAGAAACAATCGCGCCGAGCGTGTGTATATCTCGCTTCCAATTTCACATCGCGAACGAGCGCGTTTGTGTCGTCATTATTAGCAGTTTGTATGTTAAATACACGTGGAAGTATATTCATTGTTCCTTCGCTCGTGAAAATAATGACGATCGTGCGTCGGTTGAGAAAAAAAAAACGAATACCGCAATAAAGCGTCGTCGCGTACTTGCACCCTGTTACATGTCGATACGCTCCATCGGCTATAAATTCTAGCGAGCTAATAGTCCTCGCTCGATCGGCAGCGCGATTTAGCGAAGGTCCATATGACATCGGGCTGAAACATCTCAAAGGCTTTTTACAAAGAGCGGCTCATGAAGTTATAGTTGCACCGATTGCGAATACGAAACGTATCCCGCGTAACGAGATCCCATCGACCACTTTTGCCCGTTCTCTCGTTATTACGTTTTCTCGCCTTCCCTCCTCTCCCGGCTTAGACGCGCGAGATATTTCGCCCTGCAATCTTGTCGCGGACGGCCAATCAATTTGCCTCGCAGTTCGCAGACGGACGAACGAGACGGAGGGTTGTGTGCTGCAATTTGTCGACGTTGGGTCGTCGGGATCGACACCTGTTACGATCGCGTACTTACCGGTGATATTAAGTAGCGTGTGATGCACGCCGAGAGAGCCGTAAAACGCGTCCGGAATCGGCGATCATCGACGATCACCCGATAAATGCACCGAAGAAAGAAGGCCGTGTCGGCGAGTAAATTAAAATCAGAGAGCCTCTTGTATCGCGCCGCATCTGCGATAGGCCCGCGATACAAGATCCAATTGGATTGCGGCCCGGCGTGGCGCGACACCTGTCCGTCAATTTTTGTTTTTTCTTTTACTTTCATCGCATTTCGCAACACGCACGGCTTTAAAGTCTCCGCGCGCGAGAGATCCGCGTCTTCCGGCAATCGCGCGAACCATCGCGAGCTACCTGAAAACGCTCATTATGCACGCCGCGCGTCCGCGAAAACCGCTCGGCGATGATTGACGACTTCCCGTACGTCGCGGAGATTCACTTCTCCGCGAATTTTTCGACGGCGCGTGATTTACCTCTTGGAGAACTTCGATGACAATGTGTCGCGAAGAATCTTGGATCTTTCTTTCCGAACGTTCGCGGTTGAAAGAAACAAACAATGAGAGTCGCGCGTGTTTCGCGCCTCGCGCTCGGCACACTTTCAACTCGAGTCTTAAATCAAATTCTCATTCGCAGTGAATTCAGACGACATCGAAAATTACGCGCGACCGCAAAGAACGCAAACGAGAAGCATCTCACCTTTGACCGGTGCGCTAATTAAAAAGAGTCAGCGAAACGCCGAGCCACCCGTTACATCCGTTTGTTTACGATCGCCTCGGCGAAATCGCGCCGCGTTATCAATGGCCGAATATTATTCGTCCGTATTATCGTTCGTCGTTAATTCCCCCACCGACGACCGGGCCTGTCGTGGCAGCGAATTCATAAAAAGATATACGCGCGCCCGATTTTCCATCAGCGATTTTTGCACTTTACGGCCGACCGGCGTTGTTATCGGCGCCCACGTGCAAATAACAATGTTCCGTAAATAATTGCGAAAAATTGATAACGGCTTCCCCCGACTTATACGCGTAGGCGTAAACACAAAGCTTTTTTTTTTGTTTTTTTTTTTTTTTGTTTTTTTTTAAGCCTCCGCGCCTTTATGTGCCGGTAGGAAAAATTAGCAATTACATTTTAACGATAGGCACGTCACCAAGATTTAAGTGGAGAGACAAATAAATGACGTGCCCATTTTTAGCGATAAATAATTCATTGAAATGTACCGCGATAAGAAAATATGTGAAGATAATTTTTTTACTTATAAATTGAATAAAAATTGCTGCGAGTATATGTGTTTGCGGACGCTCTCAAGAATCGAAGTGACAAAAATGCAGTTTTCTTTCTTTCTTTTTTCTACAGACAACAAATTTTGTTCCTTCTTTTTTGTCTGTAGAAACACATTACGCAGACTGCATCAGAGATATTTTTGTTTTCCGGGATTATGCGTCTCAAAATTAATGGCACCAGACGACATTAAACGGCGCGTGATTTATGGCGAGCCTAATATTCCGCAGCTCGACAGGTTCGCGTTCACCTGCAAGGCGAGCGCGCGCGACGGGCACCTGTTATCGCTCGTCCAGTATCACTCGATACGATATATTATCAAATCTTGTCCCGTGACCGGAGGTGGTCGAAATGCCATTTCAGAATGGACGACAATTACGAGCCGCGTTATGGAGCTCCGCTCGGCCAGCGCGAGCGGCCAGTGTAAATCAAACATAGGGTGTTGCGATACGTACGTAATGTGTATTGTGCGTTGCGCGTGTTTATCGCGCTTTGCCCTACGCTCGGGCATTTCAGATTTGTATCCCGTCGCGCTTCAATTCGCGCAAAGAATCTTTTTAAGAATTTATTTGTACGCGTGTCTCTCTTCTTCGTAACTGCTCAGAAAAATTATCTTCGCAAATTCGAAATTTTAATACTTTGTTTTAATGCGCAAATTGATTTAAACAGCGACGATTATAGTGTTTGCAAAACATAAAACGGCCACGTCAAAATTATTTTCCCGAGCAATCGACGAAGCTTGTGTGATAATTTACAAGTATAATGTTTCGAGATATCAATGTTTTAGATCGCTGTTGGAACTATGGTGTATCGATACAGAACGCCAGACGCCGCGTTTGTGATGACAATATTCCTTTCTTCTATTTCTAACGTTGCACAACGTCGGCATTCGTTGTTCTACTTTGAAGGGCTATTGATATATTAATAGAGAATGCACGGCGTAAAGTTCACGATATCGACTGGGCGCGTTTGTAGTCGCAAAATTTCGCGTAAAGAGATCTTATGTTTCAGATTAAACAAACATAGCGATTCGGGGGATTCAAGTCGTTCGCGTAAAACCGGAAGAAAAGCCTGGCGCGTCGATTTTACCTCGCATTTACTCACGCATCAAGAGAAGCATTATTTGTATTTTTTAAGAACAACTTACTTTTTATCACATCGGGAGAAATAATATAATTCAAAATCGTGAACGTACGTTCATAAACATCGAGACTTCATCTTCGACGAAATTTGATCGCCGAAGCGATTCTTGCCGGTCAGTTTTTTTTTTTTTTCTGTGGTCTTCTTCCGCGACTTTTCGACGTGAAGGACATTACGCGCGACAAGTATCGACGTCCCCGGTGCGAGCTCGTGAGCGTTGATTTGCGCTCGCTCGCAGGCTCAGGTGCGCTCGCACAGGTGATCTCGCGCACGGACGGAATCTCGGCGGCGGACACCCGTTATAGCGCGACCCGTGTTCCCGTCCACGAACACAGCCGCGCCAGGCCGCGGGACTATATCGGTGTAAGAACGGTCGGTCGATGGGATGAGAGAGAGAGAATCGTCGTCCGGACCCGACGTCTACCCACCGAGTTGATAGGTTGTTCGAGCGAGAGAGCACGAAGGGCGCGCGAGAGAGACGGGCGCGCGCGAGCGTGGAGAGGGTGCGAGACGCAGAAACGACACCGGAGGAAGCGGGTGCGCATGAGAGAAAGAGAGAGAAAAAGAGAAAGAGGGAGAGGGAAGAAAAAGAGAGAAAGAGAGAGAGTGAGAGAGAGACGGGCGGGCGAGGCGGTCGAGCGACGAGATAGAATTAGAAGAGGACGACGAGGGACTTCGCTCGCTTCGTCGGCGAACGATGAAGCGAGAAAGGGCGAAAAAGGGAGTACACGAGGGTGGAAGCGGCGCGAACCGAACGAAGAAGCGAAGACGCGAGCGAGAAGGAAACGCGCGGTGCGTAATACGTGTGTACGCGTCTACGCACGTGTATACACGCGTATACGTGTGCGTGTATATAACCACACTGCGGGTAGAAGAAGGTGGAGCGAATAAGAGAGAATCGTGTTTCGTTTCGTTCGGCTTCGGCTCGGCTCTTTCGTGCTCTCGTCACGAAACCCAGAAGAAGAAGAAGAAGAAGAAGACGACAACGACGACAACGACGACGACGAAGAAGAGGAGGATATCTCTCGCGTATATACGCGCCGGAAGAAAGAGAAGAAAACCGCAACAGAGGGACGGGCCTCCACGTAGAAATCGTCCTACCGTGCTCTGCTACTACCTGGCGATCCCGCGGCGAGAATCCGCCTTCCTTCCAGGATCTCTTCCTTCCTTCCTTCCTTCCTTCCTTCCTCCCTCGCCTGCGCTTCTTCCTTCTTCGGCCACTTCAACCCCTTATTCTCTCTCTTTCTCTTTCTCTTCATCGTCTCTTCATCTTCGTTCGTCTTCTTCTTTCTCGGCTTTCTCTATCTTGTTTTGTTTTCGTCCTTTCAGCGCGAATTCCTCTCGTCGCTCCTTTGTTCTCCGACGTTTCCTCTTCTTCGATCTTTTCCGCGGCCGAAAATAAACACAGCTAAACTCCTTAATTTTCTTCTTTTCCGAAATAGATTTCTCTTTCTCTTTTTTTTCTCTCTCTCTCCGACGTAACACGAGTAGATAATTTCCCGTCCGTAGAATTCGCTTGTTTGTTCCTCTACGTGTGTATATTTATAGTGCGAAGTTACGCTCCGCTAAGGATTTAACACACAACGCGGAAGAAGCGCGAAACTTCGCCGACGGATGTTCTTGGCGGTTGATCTGCCTTCGGTTGTGTTGCCTTTTGCGGCGATTCTTCTTACAAAATCGCAGCCGCCGCGTTCTTTGATTTTCAGCTCGCGGCTTTTTCTCGTCACGAGGCCAGAGATCGAAGGATCGTGTACTTCAAAAGGCTGTGCGTTGCTTTCAAAAGCCACAATTTCTTTTCTTTTCAGTTAAGATTTTCTTGGTGTACGACAGTTCGTCGATGATGATTAATTTTTATCGTTGCAGGTAATTCCACTACAAAAATTAACTAAACGGAAATGTAACAGCTCGCTATTTCCAAACTTTCTGAAAAACATTAAAACTCTCGCGTCTATTCTCGTTGTCTATTTGTTTGCGATGTATGTTTGCCGTTACTTGGCAACTCTTATCACGTTTTGCAACTCTTCGAGAATCATTTTTTGATAATTATTTACGCGAAAAAACGTGATTCAACGCGCACGAAGTTTATTATATCCTTTTTTTGGCTGTACGAAATTCTACTACTATTTTTTCTTTCTTTTTAAAAAAAAAAAAAAAGAAGATCTCACTTCAACTAGTTGCACGCGAAGCTTCACATTAATCAGACAAGCGTCATTCTCGGGACGAATCCTCACACGAATCCCGGGAGATCCGCGCGCGATTGGATGTCCCGTTAATCCCCTCGCTCTCTTTCTTCCGCTCTTTCTCTCTTTTGTCTTTTTTATGTAAACGCGTTTCGTGCCTGTCGCCCAAAACACCCCCCGTTACACGTTCCACGAACGAAGCTCGTTCGCATGACGGCGCGGCTTAAGTTTCACGTTACACGGAGCTGCCGCGGCCTATCAAGATCAGCAAAAATCGATCAGTCTATGAGAACATTTCCAACTGCGAATTAAAATCGGTTCCCGGTCGTCCTCACGGCCACGGACGAAGGAGAGGGAAAGAGGAGAGCCGTAACGAGACGCGTACCAAGGGTGTGACCGATATGTATTGCGCGCGTTTCTCGCAACTCGATGAAATTTAGAAAAAAATCCTCAAGACAGAGATAGAGATGAAAAAAATAAATTGAATTCGCAATTAATCGATCGACACATTACACGCGTTGAAAAACTAAAGTTACATCCCTTTAATTTCAAACATAGCTCAAAATATTTACTTTTAATACTTGAAGCTCTGTTTTTTTTTCAAAGCGCTTTAATCGCCTTTACGTCCTCCGTATTCGACATGAATCTTGTCAAAGAAAAAGTTTTACTTTACATCCCTTGTGCTTGTAGAAAGATAATCTCGATACACCCAGTATATATATATATATGCGAAAGCGGGAAAGAGCGAGAGCCAACGAAAATCGTTCGTCGTGGTTGCGCAAAGCCAAATCCAAATCAAGATTGGACGGAATTCCCTTAATAGCTCTGTAGTAGTATGCTAAAACGTGCGCACTCGGTCCCGACTCTTCGGTAGTGCCACGCTACTATTTTACTGATAATAAATCATTATCTTATCAATCGCGCCGTTAAAAAGCCAAGGAAAAAGGGTTGTATCTGACGGCGAGCGGGTCGGCGGAGAACGTATCTGCGCCTCCAATCCATCCAATCCAACTCGATATCCGGTTAGAACGGATCCTCTGATGCCGAATCAGAGAAAAGATCATTGAGAAAAATTTCTCCTCGACTAAGATACGAAAGCGATAACAGAAAAAAATAATAAAAATACAAATTGTTTTGCTCGCATGAGTAGAATTCCACAAAGAGTCCCGAGTAGTTCGTCTAAACGAACAATGCATTCGAACAATGCAAATCAAGGCGGATCGGTCTGGAAAATATTACGGCATAGTAACGAGCTTCAAACTCGAGATCTCCGGCGCACCGAGACCAACACGGGGGGGCGGTCACGAAAACAAATGTTTGGAGCAACAAACAATATAAGTCTGTCTAAATGTGCAATTGCTATGTATTTAAATAGTGTTAAGTAACAGTCTCGCGAACGTTTCCTTATCGGCAGTGTTGTTAAAAAAACACAAGTAACTTGATTTGATTGCCAGTAGCTCGATTTGATCCTGTTTGAAATGTATACGCACCGAAGTCTTTATCTCTGCATCTCTGTTCACGCAACACGCGCGTTGTTGTTTTACATTGTTCTTAAAAAAAACTTTGTGCGTGCGTAGGTGTATATACTTTTAAAAACAAGTTTTTCGCGCTTTCTCAAAAGCGGACGATGAGTTTCTTTGTCCACAATTATAATCGAAATCGTGAGAACGTCGGCGACTTACTTACTTATTATTGTATTAGCGAAGCTAATCGTTCGGGCGTTACGGTGTCGCGCCTTTTTGGAGTCGCCCGTCGGCGCGATTCGTGTAATCCGATGGATTAAATCTATCCTGTGCCATTTCGCACATCGCGGTACACATGTTGTGTCAATCGGCGCTCCCGGAAAAAAAAAGAGCGAGAGGAAAAAAAATATACGCATTTGCTCTTTGCTCCCCGCCGGGGGAACCGGAGGTTCGAGCTGACGAAAAAAAGAGACGTGTAACGAGAGACTCTCACGAGAGAAACAGAAACGGAGAGAAAAAAGAGAGAGAGAGCGAGGGAGCGTTCGGAATCGATCAAACAAATCGATCTAACGATCTACGGAGTGTATACGGCTCCGCATACTTCTCTTCGTTAATTGCCTTTTTTTCAACGCCGCGTTTAGGTAGTCGGCTTAAAGAGACGAAGAAGAAAGGGACCCACGGTCGAACGTACCGTGGATCCGGGAAGAGGGGGAACAACGGCGTACAGGTTCGAAAGAGGGCACAGGGGGAGAGAGAGATCGGCTGCTCGAGAAATAGTTTACGGCGCTCGTCGATCGAAGGGAATCGCGTGAAATCGAATTCGTACGCACGTACGACACGGAGGAACGCGAGAGGGAGAGGGCGCGACGGGGCGGCGAAGGTGGAAAAAAATGGAGGAAAAAATGAACGGGGGAAGAAACGAAAAGGAAACGAGAAAGAGAGAGGGAGAGAAGAGGAGAGGAAAACAAGAGGAAGAAAAAAGAAAGGCAAGGTGCGTTTGAGGGATCGAAAAGGATCGCCGGAGCCTCGATCCATAGTGCTTTGAGAACGATGCTCGTCGGCAGCGCGATGACGGGGCTGCTTCTGATACCCGGTGAAAATAAATGGCGCGCGTATACAAGCAACCAACACGCCGCTAGCGAGCCGGCGTGATAAGCACGACGAGGCTGATTCGATCTCGCGACGTTCGACCTGATTGCGACGTTTCACCGTTATTTCTGACGTGGAAGAATTTAGCATTTAATATATAAAATATAAATAACAATATTTACGCCGAATTAATTACTCATTCTAATTAACGTTATTCTCTCTGAAATTAAAGAACACAAGTTCACGTTCTCTTCGAAATACGTGACACTTTTTTTTCAAGAGTTTAAAAATAAATCACGAGATAATTCAACCTATATTAGGTTTAAAAACAAATCACGATAATTACTTAATTTATTGAGCTTAAAACTACATCACAATAATTACTTAATCTATATGGAAACAAAACACGTGTTTTAAAAGTTTAAGTCGCTGTCGGCTGATATAAATGCGAATTAAAGAAGATCCGCGAGGGATGAAATAGCCGGTTTTATTTTTCGAGATGTCGACAGGGAGTTTTTCGGAGCTTCCGGTCCTCAATTTTTGATCGAAAACGCCCGTTCACAGAGAAGCGTGTCTCTCTCTTCTATTCTCTCTCTTTCTATCCTTTCGTCTCTGTCTCTCTGAATTTCGCCCGCGTCGACGGTATATCGTTAGGACGTCGATCGACAGTTACAACGGTGACGAACCTGTCAATGCTGGGAGCAAATAAACATCTGGCAATGTAGGGATTTGAAACTGGAACGCGACGTGTGAATACGGAAGAAAAATCAGGAAAATACGCGCGTCAGAGACGAAACTGGATATCCTCGAAACTTCCTGAAAAATGTGAGATTGACGTGAAAATTGGGGACAAAAATAAGCCAATACGGATGTCGGGATAATTTTCACAACAATTTTTCTTCGATGAGAAAGAAACTGCGAACTTGAACATTTTCTCAATAAATGATTCTTACTTACAAACGTTGCGATTAACAATAAGTAAACGAACAATTTGAAATATTATTTTACATTTGTTTGTTTAAAAATATAGATACGTATTTATTTGAGTGATAATATACGCACGCAAAACCAAGATAAATATCTGTATTATCAAACTCAGCTCAGCACGTGTAGTAAATGCAATTTCATATAAACTTTTCGAAAAAGCGTGATTTTTACAAGAAATTGCACAACGTTTTAAATTGAAGAAATACATTTGTTTTTCCTTTCCCCCTATTTGCATTTGCATTGCGCGCATCTCTCGATCGCGATATCGGATGGAGGCAAGAGGGGTGAACGTTATTCTGTATTTTTTCAAACGATTGCATTGTCTTCGCGCGTAATAGAAGTTCGCGGACGTAACAATTCGAAGGATAATAGGTAAACAGCGCCTGGTTTATTTTCACGAAGGAAATCTCAAGCGATATGTAAAAAAACTTAACCGGATTTTGTTGCGCAGCATTTGTGTCGCGTGCATTTTCCAAGAAATGCGTTCTCTAGTTTTTCCTCTACGCGTGCGTGTCGTCAACACGGATTTTTCAACCGAAAATATTTTTGCTTGACGGATGCGCGAGATAGCGGATATCTCGCGATTTACAACTTCGAGGGATTGCGTCTGATCGACACATGGCTCGAGTGGCCATATCTGTTTCTCTCTCTCTCTCTCTCTCTCTCTCTCTCTCTCTCTCTCTCTCGCTCTTTGCGAAAATTCGACCACACTCGACAGAGAAATCCCTTTGCAAATGTATGATCAGAAATATATTGGCGATGTCGCAGAAACTCGCATCTCGACAAAGAATTTTTTTTTGTAGCGCGCACATAAGTTAATTAAATACTTAATTAACATTTTATCTTCCGCGAATGTTATACTACGCAAGAGCACTCGCGTTCCTCTCCGTTTCTTTTATTTCCCACATTTCTCACGCAATGAGAAAATCTCGCGGCGACAGTTTATCGGAATTTTTACACAACGGCAAACATCTTCTCTGTATTTTCACGATGTCTCTCGACCTCGGAGATCTCTGGCCCGGAGGTCCACGTGTGCAGAGACAAAAATCGTAAAGCTCGGAGCGTCATAAACGCCGCCTCTCCTTTATTCCTCTTGTATCCTCTTTTTTCCCCTCCGTCGTTTCCCTCGGGCGCCAATTTTCAGCATTGCGTAAGACGGTCGTTCGGGAAGTTAAAGGCGGCGATAACGATAACCCGGCTCGAGCCTGCGTAGAGAGAAGAAAAAAAGAAATAGGAAAGGATAGACAGAGAAAGAGAAAGTCCGAGCTTCCCTCTCGCGCGAAACTAAACCTGAACCTGGACCTCCAAGATATTATTGCCGTTTTGCAGATCCCTCGGATCCCACGAAAGCGAGTGGAATCCTACGCGATTTTTTATTGTTGTTGCAGCAGCGCGGCGCACATTTTAATTGCATCGAACGGTCGCTAATTGACGGACTTATCGCGCGATATATATTAATACTCGAGAAATAAAAAGAAAGAGGAGATGTCGAAGAGTCCACATGTGCAGGTGCGATGAATGAAATCCGCCGTCGGCTTGAATGAAGGTAACGTCGACGACGTTAGCGGTCGCAAAATTTCTGGTTTTACGCGCAGATCGTAAACGCTGATGTACATAGTAAAAGAACGGTGTAGCAGCGAAGTTAACAGACGCATAGTATCCAGACGCGAAAACCCAGCATTTGTTAATTCGACGTTGTCTTTGTTTTAGCAAACGCGCGTAATGGGTGGAATAGTGAAAAATTATTATTATTTTCTTTTTTTTTTCATCAAATGTTATTAAAGTTTTAATACAAATATTACAAGAGGGAGGGAGAGAGTGAAAGAGAGAGAGAAAAAGCGTGTCTGGACTCGTGAAAGAAGACGTACTTCAGCGATGGGAAAAACAGATCTGTACATTTCGCTCACCGTTGCGCGGAATATCAAAGCGCGGCTGGCTATTAACAGATACGCGGAATATGATGTACGGAATCGCGTTTTCCGCGAGGCAAAGAGATTCGGAGAGTTTTATTAACAACAGTCGTACCCCATCCGCCGCGCGCGCGCTTTGGAAACGATTATCTGTTAGTTTTCTAGAAATGATGTTCGCGCGCGTTCAAAGGGATATATATTTACGCTTAATTTAAAATCGCGGCTCGCGCGATACTCGGCCATTAGCGACTACTTTCGACCGCGCGAGCGGGAGGAAGATGTGGAAACCGACCGGTTGAATCCAGTTATATACCGCTCGGTAAATCCACACTCGCGCGATATTAAAATCAACAGTGAGGCAAGAACCGCGCGTGTATATAAAATACACGCGCGGCAAAAACGCACCTATACGTTACGGAGATTTGATTCGCTCGGTAATATTTTTTTTTTTTTTTTCCGCAGTGGTGGGGAAGAGAGGGAACGCACCCGGCTCTTAAATTACGCTTTGTGCGGTCGAATCTGCTCTTTTATCGCCGCGTTTTTTTACACGAATTTATCAAATTATCTGTCCATTCTCGTTTATCTATCTGTACGAATCGCGCGAATTATTTTTCCTCTTTTTCTCTCTCTCTCTTTTTACTCTGTTGTTCCGCGCTATACACAACCAGGGATATGCACGTTCGGGGGAGGTGAATGCAAACGCGATGAGAAAATAATAGTTAAAATCTCCGTTTGAATTTAGCAAAAATGAATCACCGGATGAGAAATAGGTACAATATATATGTGTTGTGTATGTGTGTGTACGCGTGTATCGCGCGCTCCATCGTGCTAATCTACCCCCTCTTCCTAGTCCGACGTTCTCTTCCGGAGATATAAAAATGACCGGCTCCGGGTGAAGGGTCAAACACGAATCGGCGTTCTACCTGTAATCAGTATAGTAGTCCGCTCCGATTACGGGGGACGCGTTCATGCGAAAGTAATATCCACTTCCCGGCCCCGAAGGGTCGATTTCCGGTATTGCGTAAGGCGAAGGCTGTACTCGCACAGAGTTAGTGTGTGTGTGAGAGAGAGAGAGAGAAAGAGAGAGCGGAGAAGGAGAGAGGCGCGGCACGATAATAATGGTAATTGTTATCTCGAAGTCGGACCACACCGAGGTACGGCCATACTTTCAAGTGTACGAGGCCTACTTCGGGTGTTGTTTTTTTTATTTGTCCTCTGCGCACTCTACTTGTGAATTTAAGACAATATTTGAATTAAAAAAAAAGATTATCATAATGTTGTTTATTATTGTTACAAGATATTGTAACTATAATCGCGTGTTACAGATTACTAGATTAATATTACAGTGAATCTATCTCTCGAAGACAAGTATCTTAATTACCTCGCGAAAATATTCGCGCTATTCGGCGGCGATAAAGCAGCAGCTCGATGTTGATTTTCCCAAGAATGTCGACGATCGTTTCCGCTTTCCGTCGTCGGTAAACCGCGGCGGCTTTCCGTTCCTCTCTCTTTTCCTACTTCTTCCTCCCGCGAAATATTCCGCAGAAATGCCACGCGGCCGAGGTATTCCTTGAATTTTCCATATGCGTGCCGAAAGAAAATTAGATGGCGATTGCGCGCGCGCGCGCGCGCAAGGAAGAGGAAAAAAAATTAATGCGCGCAGAAGGCTCTCCGAGATCGGCGCGCATGAGACATTATTATTAGACACATCCAATAAATCGCGAGAAAAAATCAAAAAGTAATAGAAAACCGATGAGATAATAAAAAAGAAGGTAAGAGGTATAAGATATAATCCGGGTGAAAGGAGAAGATAAGTCGCGATAATGAGACAGATATATCTATCACATAACCGGCAGCGATTTTATACTTCGTCTCGACGCCTCCGTTCGGGCCGGGATTATGGAGATGCGCCGACCGGATTCGCTCCGCAAATAATTGTAATTACTACTCCGGAATCGGCGTAATCCCGCCGCCGCCGCCACCGCCGCGTTATTTCTCGCACTCCCGCCTTCGCACGCGATTTAATAGTTTGCGCACGCATTAAGATTCAATCTTCGCGCCTCGCCTCGAATTAGCGCGTGTATTATCGCGATGCGGCGCGGATTTCTCGCGCGCGAGCGCGCGCAAGTCTAGAGTTTCCGCGTAAGCCGAGAAGCTGCGTTATGTTGTTGACACGGTCATTAATATTCCCGCGCGATGCGAAGACGCGCGCGACTACCAACAACGTGTGTTTAATGAGCAACGGAACGCGGAGATATCCACCGCGACGACACCGTCTGCGCGCATCTCTTCGCCCGATTTCCGGAAACGGAAATTGTTCATTCGCGCGAAGGAAAGGCGAAGGAAAAAAAACGCGTTGGTTTATTCATTATGCGAACGCGGGAGTAAGTTGCGGCGAATAATTCGCTCGCGTTCTCTTTCTCGAAGTCGGTTCCCAACTGTGAGAGGTTGCTGATCGACGGGAACCTCGTTTCGACTCCGTTCAAATCGCAGATCTTCTCAACGAGCAGCGCGTAACACAACAATCGCGCGAGAATTGTCCGCGCGCAGTGATTACAATTATTCCGGGGACGCGCACAAATTCCCGTTCTCTCTCTCTCTTTCTCTCTCGTCGACAATTGTTTCGAGCAGCGACGATTTCAAAGCGAGGGAGATTTTTCCTCGCGCGTAAATCCTCGTCACTTAATAGTTTAAGTGACCATTAAGAGAGATCCGATCTGATCGCGCGAGCGCGACGCGAGTTAACACGCGCGTTGTGTGCCGCGCTCGTAATTGTCTGGCTGCGATAGGGGGACGTTCACGCCCGATAATTAATTTCATTTTATCCCCGCCGCCTTCTTCCTTTTTTTTCGGATTACGCGACACGCGTAAAAAGACACCGCAAGCGTGATTTGTGGATCTCATCAATGCGAGCGAATGATACCCGCATCTACACAACGTCGATATTAATCGACGGCGACTTCTTATTTGCTCTGCAGTCGCGCCGCATTCCATCTCGCTGTTTCCAATTGGAAAGGTACGCGCTATACGACGTATGTTAATTCCCTCGTACCGAATGTGGTCACAAAGGCATTCGCGGTTGTTTATTGCGGGATGGATATTGCTGCGAATTGAACGAGGCTGCGAGGCTCAAAATAAATCTGGACGAGAAACAAAAACCAGAGATATTGCAGTTCTAAGTAATTTAAATTTAGGTGAGATTTAACATTATTTTTTTAACCGATTTTTTTAACGAGATTCCGTTCTCTCTGCTCGAGGGGAAAAAATCGAAGGTTTTGGATTTCGAAATCCATCAGATCTCGACAATGCACGGTGCTTCTCTTCTTACATACAAATGTGTCACACGCGAGGAAATCTGCAGTTTTAAAGTAGATTTCGAAATTATCGGTAAACATCTATTTAGAGTAAGAGTCTCTTGATAAGTGCAACACACTTTGCCCGAGGCAAATTGAAAAACGCTCCGATGTCATAATCTGATTCGAATCTCCTGAATCTCTCGACCGTTATAGTCTCATCCGCGCGAGCCATCCGAGTCAATCGTAAGTTTAGATTAAGAAAAGCGAAATTAGATTACAAGGAGGAGACGATTAAAAGAAGAGAAGAGTTCAGAATAATGCGGAAAGTCACGGCGAAACTCTCGCGTAAACTCAACGAGTTGAGAAACTAAACTGTCTTTTTGCCTTTTTTAAATAACATTTTGTGCCTGCAAAATGAAAACACTTGCGAGTAGTTTAAATGCATGCGCATCTTTAGCGGAGAACAGGCAGGCGCGTTCGGCAGATTACAATCCGGGCGACGATTCGCAATTACCGCGACGATCGGCAGAAATCGGCGGTCCAATGGCGCACTTAGCGAATTCCAACTTCCCTTCCAACTGTATACCCCTCGCGCGCGCTCTACATCGAACCCTGGACTCTCTATTTGCTCTATTAATTGATACGGATCTCGCTTCCGCGCTTTCCGGTCGGATTCGCCGGCAAGAATGCCACTAATTGAGCAGTCTCCGCTGCGCGTTGCGCGATCGCGATTACGCCGAATCGAGATAATTTCCATTCTTGTACATAACGTGTATATGTATACAGCTATAACCGCGATCTGCAGCTTCACGCGCCGCGGCTTCTTCCGATCGCTTCCGAAACGCATTCGCATACAAACACCGCGCGATACCCGCTCGATATTTTGTTCGCGTTCGTCAATTACGATTCGTCTAAGTATAGTCGAGTGCACAAGTGCAAAAATAAAAAAAATATCAGGAGTCTTTGAAAAATTCGTCGCTTTACAAAATAAGATTCCTAATGTCTTCATTATTTTTAGAAATATTTTATTTTTTGTCTTACACTGTGTGTGGTTTGTTTTAAAAATAACAAAAACTCGCATTGTTATTTATGTGTATTTGCTGCGGATCGGTCCCGTTGCTGCGGTTTCGTCTCGCATAAAGAACCCAATTTTTCCGAATACGTGCGCTAATGTTTCGAGGGCAGTTGCGCTTACATCAACGCTTTATACGCACGCGCGGATACGCAGCGCACGGTATACAACACACCGGTCGCTGGAGCGCACGCTCGGCGGCGGGCACAAACCACGAAGCTTTTGCTTCCAAGTGATCGGGAAGGGCGATAACGATCGTGACCAATTTGTTTTCCGTGAAACGCCTTCAAGATACAACGTTGCTGCAATTATGATAATGACGTTACGGTAAAAAGCACGACGGACGCGTGATTTATCGCGCTAAGCGCTTGCTCCTCGCCGCGCGCGCTTAGCGAATCGAATCTCTCTCTCGCTTTCTGGCAAGGGCGCGATCTGTTGCGCGATCCCACCCCCTTCCTCTCCTTCTCTCTCTCTCGTGACAGCACGATCTCCCGACGAGCGAGATCGTCGCTTTTCTGCAGCGATTAAGTAATAAAAGACTACTTGAGCATCTCCGACTGACGAATCCGCACGCTTTAGCCTCTCTTTCAACTTCCTCCGCCGTGTTATAACGCGAGAAAGAAACGACACGGTCGGTCGTTGCTTCAGATTAGCGTTTGCGCGAAACTCCCAACTCTTTGTGAACTCTTTTAAAATCCCCGGGCGAAACTATATCGGTTAACGTTTCCACTGTTAATTATGAAGGGACGGGGCTTTTTGTACCTTTCGCAGTCTCTTTCCTTTCGCTTTTAAATCTCCCTTTTGAACCGCATTTACGATTATTGTACATACTTTTTCACGCCGCGCCGAAATACCGTGTCTTCTTTAACGTGTATTAAAAAACACTTGATCTTTATATTCGCGCCGAATGAAAATGCGCGCTTCCTGACAGGTGCGCGTGTGTATGTGAGAAATCACGAAGAAAGCGCGCACTGGTAAATTCATCGATACACACACACATATATACGCATTGCGATGAGATGCCTTTTGCACGAGCGTCAATTAGTGGGCCCTCCCGTGCCTTTGTTCATCGCGTTGAGTTTCGTAACTACGTGTATACAAGTATGTAATACGGAATCTCTAAGCTATCATCTTATCGCGCGAAGATAAAGAGTTATCGCATATAAATTTTTACGGTACTCGGACTTTCCTTCATATCTACGGATCGCCGTTCTCCCGCGGCATATGCGTTACAAAACGATAATTATTACAAGCGTAATGGTAGTCGTATACACGCGCGCGCGCGCGCGCGACACGGTTGTGTTCAAATCCTTTCTCTCCGAGCATCCGTGATATTGCGCGCGGACGTATCTTTCTCTCAGATTTTTTTTTAAACACACTTGGAAATAGTATTCGTTTGTTGTTTGCTGATCGACGTTATAATTGAAATCGCGCGACATAAGAACCGGGTGACGGCACTTTTTTTTTTTTTTTTTTTTTTTTTTTTTTTTTTCTCTCTTTTCTCTTTCTCTCACTTTCCGGAAACGAATCGCGAGACCGTTGTTCCGCGTGTCGCTCGGTGTTGTTTCAACGTCATCGCGACAGGCGCGTTTACTGTATTTTAACACATCTCAAACGTTCCCTCGCGCATGTGAAATATATATCGGCTTTGTCGCCGCTGCTGCCAAAGGCCCGGGCTTTAATGATCGCGAGCGCTCTTCATGCACGCCACCGACCGGTGAGCGCGCGAGCTTTATGTAAACAATTTTCGATGACTTTACAACCGATATCGGCGGAACGACGCGGGTAGACCGGCGTGTGCCTCTGCGTCGAGAGCGCGCGCGCAAAAGTGAACCGCTCAAAGGCCCGAGAGAGTAGTGCTGCAGTTAATTCCGGCGCGCGATATTCAATTAAAAAAAAAAAAAAAAATATATGTAACCGGAATGCATTCGACGTCACGGTAAAAATAGTAATTGCGCGGCAAAGTGGCGCGTTTTTCATCGAAGCGAGAATCCCTCTACGCTCATGATTACATTTAACCATTGTGTGTGCGCGTACCTTTTTTTATTTTCTATTTATTTATTACGAGAGAGCGCGCGGTCTAATATTTCGCCATCGCACTTTTCGCCGAGTTCGAGATTAACGACGTGCGCGACGAGTCGCGCTCTTATTAACGAGAACTTGCCGCGAAATGATGCATTGAACAAAGAGGCGCGATGGCCTGAGTTACGTGACTGATGGAGCGCACCCTTCGCCGCGACGCTAAATCACGCCTAATGATTTCGCTGATCGCGTTGAGGTGTCGCGCGATATATTTCCGAGACTGCGATTTGCATACCTCCGCGCATGCAATCCGCTCCGAAAACAACAAGACGGCGAATTTGCCGCGAAAAAGTAGACCAGACTCGGTGAAGAACTTCGCCTTTGCAGATAAATAACAATAACAAATAATTTACACGTATGGTCGTAAATTTGAGAGAAGAAAAATTTTATTTCGACGCGTTGACTCTATTTTTATTAATTTTAACCCCGTAGAACCTCTTGTACTATATTATCTTTGTCATTACACGTATGTTGCCCGTGCGAATGAAGAAGACAAATTGGCAATAAGAGGGATACGCACGCGAGTAATGAATATCTCACCGTCTTATCTCAGGCGGCTGGCTGGTGATTGAAAAACGCAACGTTTGACAGCGCGAAAAAGAAAGCGATCAATCACTTATCGTGGCAAAGGCATCGATTGCTGTAAGTCAAGTCTCTTTCACCAAGCAACTCCGTGAAAATGCGAGCTTTTAAAAAACAATTTCGAGTTCGTGCGGGATTTACGGTTTCCGCGAAATCCCGGGATCGAGGAAAAGCATCGGTCGTTCAAGACGCGAACTCCGGTAATTACGCCATTATACGCTCGTCGATAGAACGCGCAATTCGCGCGAGTGTTCAGATTTTTGTCCGGAAACGCACACGTGTCGCCGTTGCTTCAGTTCCGCGTCGTCGCAAAACAAGAGCGCAACACATCGTGAGACGCTTATTTAATCTATCTCTCCTACGTGCGCATATAAAATATCGCTTTGTAACTGCCGGCTCCGGGGAGGGCGTTAATGATCGTGACCAATTTATTTTCTGCCGTGAAACGCTTTCCCGCGGCGACTGCGTCGGAATTTTTGTTCCCGCCGCGCATTGCGTTTTACACTACTTGTTCATGTGCACCAGCAGCAGCACGACATCAAAGCGACACGGCAAAGCAGACCGAACTACCGCGTTGTAATCCATAGCGGAACATGTGAACGTAGTAAGAACTAACTTGACCACTTATACTTTATATAAAGAGAGAGAAAGAGAGAGAGAGAGAGCAAAAACAGCTGCATCAACACAATCAAACTCGCGCTGTTTTTTCATCTTTTTTTTTAATTATTATGTCATATATTTTTTTCTAAAAAAACATTTTCCAGGCTTGTTATTCAGAGTTTTAGAATCTCTAATACGTGAAAGAGTAGAATTGTAATATTCACTGAGATCGCGGTAAAGAAATAATAATATTTTTTTGGATACAAAACTTAGAGAAAATCAATATAATTAATTATAGATTAAAATTTTGTAGTTTCAATAACGTACATCGTAGGCGAAACGTCAGCAATTATACTATCAATATGTCTTTCTTATAAAAACAAAACAAAAATAATACATACAATATAGTTTTCAAATATAAGAAGAGAGAGGAAGAGAGAGAGAGACAATATTAATAAAAAAATAAATAGTAGATATTATGTGACATGTTAGAATGTTAGAGGAAAGATACACGTTCGCAGTGTAGAAATGAATGGGCGAGGACAGGAAATAAAGAAATTTCGACAGAAGCCGGAACATCTTTCTCTCGTGATCTATACGACACGTGGACAGAAGCCCGGCACGAGAATTCCGGATGGCACCTCTCGGGGACGGGCGACACACCTAAGCGCGTCGTTCAGATTCTAATCTCGAGGCCATCCGAGTCACTCGTCTTACTCACGGAGACGATGCACGCACCGTGCGCGCGCGCGATGTGTGCGAACGCATCTTCTTCGTTTCACTCCCGGTGCCGGCCTATCTTACGTACTGGGTGGGCCGGTTGACAGTTTTATTACGACGTAGTAGCTTACTTCCCTGTAAATCATCATTTTTCGCGTTGCACTTGGCTACGTCGGTACCGTGTTTTACAGCGCGTTTGTTTTTTTTTTGTTTCCATCGACGCCTCGAATGTCGAATTTAAAAAACGAGAGCGCGCGATTTATGGACGGCAATTTAGGTTGCGAATTGCGATTTTGTTGGAGATAACGAAGAATCCGCGAGGCGACAAAAATCGTGATTTTTGCTTCTTTTTTTTTTATCAAACAGATGGAACTTCCTGAGATCGCGAAGATAAAAATAACAACGCGCTCGCTATTTGTCATTTGAATAATATACTATATGCAGTGTACACATTATGCACATATATTGTAAGTCCGAGAAAATTCTGCCCACTTTAAATATAATTTACAAAACAATTACCGAAAGTAATTTTTTAAATCAAAACTACATTAATACGATCAGAAGTTTGATGCTGAGTCATCAACAGTGACCGACACATGTACTAAATGAAAAAATATTTAAATTTTTGAACGCACTGCAATTCGTGCATAAACGAGTAGCGTAGCTCCTCGAGTGATTGATTCAATTATAGTCGGCGGCAATAGGAGTGTACGACAAATTTTCAACATCGATCGAGCGAGGAAGCCTCGCCGGCTTCCGTTACGTTTGATTTGTTACTCGAGCATGGAGGCACACCGGAAGCGTTAATTCCCAAGCTGGAAGCGTTGATGTCATAATTTTTCAACGAACCCTCGCTCACTCTCTTCTTCTCCCTCGAGGAGGGCAGTTTGCACTTCCTGAATGCGTCCAGGGCGGCTACCATCCATCCGTTCGACCTCTAGCGATCCTTTTTGCGCCGGTAATAGGTGCGAAATTATATCCTTTCAAACGGCGAGGCTGTCCCTCGGCCCACCCCGTATAATTTTCTGAGGACGAATCATCGTCGCTTCGCATTCCACGCACGTTCCTTTATTCTCTCTTTCTCTCTTTCTCTTTCTTTCTTTTGCTCCCCCGTTTCCTCTCGCCCCTTTCTGTCCATTCTGCAAACTGCATCTACGCGAGATGCGCAGGTTTCGCACATCGTCGTCTCTTCGCGAGATAAAGGGAAACGCGCGCGTGTGTTTCCTCTTCGCTATCTCCGCGAATTCTTTCCGCAGCGCTAAATTGCGGTAAACGTCGCACGCGCCGAAAGCGAGATGGCAATCCCGACGACCCTCTTTGATGACTGCCGGGCTTGAACGATAAATTCGCGCACTCGGGGAACCATCGTTCGATCCTCGCGCGCACTTATCGCGAATTGCCTGGCGAAATATTATTATATAAAGCGCGCCCCTGGAGTGTGCGAGCCGTGAGCAAACTCACGGGCGCCGATATAAGCAATATGACTCGGATTATGCGCCTCGTAATCGTGAATCTTCTGCATTATTGATTCCCCGGTATGCCGTAACGAAATTTTAATACGCGACCCACGGCGATTTGTGTTAACCCTTCCGACAGTTACGCGCCTCGTGTATCAAGTCCCGATGGTGTTTTGATGAAAACACACTCCATTCGGTTCTTTTGAAATATCCATGGCGCTAAATAATGACGCCGTGCAGAAAGGCGGAAATTGACCGAGAAATATTTCACGCAATTAATTTGCGGAAAGCACGAGGCATTTTTAACTTTTGTACGTGCGCGCGCGCGCGCGCGTGTGTGTGTGTATGAGCGATAAAAAATTGATCTGAATAATAGATCCGCGCGACCGTATTCGATATAATTCTAGTTCACATGCACAACAGCGCCATTCGCAGTTCCAATTTTTGCGCAAAAACCAAACGGCAAATTCCACACGCGAAATTTTTTTCTTTGTTTTACATAGAATATTTATTTAACGTTTTGCTATATCAATATTTGTTCGAAGCATTTATGGAATGATAATAGCCGGTCTGAAAAAATATCGCGGAAAAAAACGATTCGTGGTTTTGGCAGAGCACGGGGGGGTTAATTATCCTCCCTTCGCAATACGCGTTGTATTCCGACCAACACACGCGCTCTCGCGCGCGCGCGCGCACGCACACACACACACGATAAATTTCGGTCGCGCTTTTTCCGCGACGCGCGGAAAAGTTGCCAGCTGGTTCCCGCGCGCGTATATCGGCGCGCGTTCGTAAAAGTTAAGAATTCCTCATCAGCGCGCTTGCGGCGAGCGCTTCCATAAAGATAACCGTGATGAATACCGGGGCACTTTGTTTCTTATCTTCCGAGCGCCGCGCCCGCTCGGAAGTAACACCTGTAAAATGCGTTTAGCGCGTTCGAGAGATACGCCGCGGCGATAGCGGGGCGCGAGGAGAGGGTGGGGCCCCGTTAACTCTTCCGATAACCGTATTGCTTTTCCGTTTCTGAGACGGGAGCGAGGCGAGCGTCGAATCGCGATCTGGCTAATCGATTCGCGCCCAAGTGACGGAAGTTAGCGCGTGTACGTTAACGCTACGGTTCGAGCTACCGTTCTGAACTATCGCTTCAGAATGCGATACCTCTCGAGCAAATAATTGCACAGTTACATTCCGGACGAGAGAATGCAGAGACACGTCGAAAATTGTAATATCTTCTTATCGCGCACTATTTTTACATCGAAGAGAATATATGCGACAAATAAAAAATAAGATACTTAAAAAAAACAGTTTTATATAATTTATTTCTTCTGACATTTTAAGAGAATTTTGATAAATGTGGGCAAACAATGTTCAGAATTAGAGTTAAAGAAAAATAAATTAAAGAAATATTTTTCATTACAAATTGTCGAGGATATAATTTGCATGTTAGCCACAAAAGAATCTTCTCGACGTGTATAATTGAGAGCTGCCGTAAAAACAAAATGAGAATAAATAGTGCAAAATCGGACGGTAAAAAAAAAGTCCCTCTTACACGACCTGTCCTACGTCGCGTATCGACGCGGTGTCTCGTTGCAAGCGTATCTGATAATGCAAATTGCATTTTTACAATCTCCTATGCGTTGACGTAATCCGGCGTGCAACCGCGGAAAGAGCCCCGACGACGCGCTGCAGCGACGCGCTCGTCAACCCCGGAATTCGCCTCTTCGGGATACGCGACGAAAGAGCACCGTGAGAGACGCGTGTAATCGAGGATTATTTATGGTGCGCGGCCACGGAAATTTCCGTATCACACAGAAAATCTCCGTAACCCGTTGTTTTCTGCGGCAGTTATTCTTTACATTTCTCTCGCGACGCGGTCCGTTGCTGTATCAGGTCATTTCACAAGTTTTTGCTCACTCACTGTGTATGTACATGTAATACTTCTCGCAACGCGCTCCACTGAATTTTTTTTTTTTTTTTTTTTAAAGAATTGTTCGGCCAAATGTCAGGAAAAAGTTCACAAAAGAGAAGAAAATTACATTGGTTAAATATATTTTTGCAAATTTATCTTTTTGTGTATTTAATTCATTTTATCGAAAAATACGTAAACATTTTTCAGAAAGAAACACGGTGATTATCTTTTCACGTAAAACTTGCGGCGCAATTTTAACAGTTTCACCAATGAAACCAGTCGCATTATCGCGATCAAAATAATGGAAGTTGTGATTTTCTTTTGATTTCTGAATAGAGAAGTGGAAGTATATGAATATGTTTACGAGGCTTCTAAAACTTAAGTTAGTTTTCTTAATTAACACCATTTCATTAAATAAAAATATCTGACGCAACTGCCTCTTATCTTCCCGCATCTTCGCTGGCAAAGGCGTCGATCGCGGGATCCTCTCGTCGTTGTCGCCGTCATCGTCATCGTCGTCGGGTCACCGGGCTCGGCGATAAAAAGTCGCCCCTCGTTTTCTCCCTGCCTCCCCCTCCGCTGACTCTCCGCGCGCGTCTCTCGATTTGCCTCGAGTCAAAACTTACGGACCGACTGACGGACAGGTGACGCAGACGGATGCCGCTCATTTGTCTCGCTTCGAGTGGAGAGAGCGAGAGAGGGAGATCGTGGAAGGGACTCAGAAGGAGGACGCGAGGGTACGAGGAGACGGGATTGAAGGTAACTCGCGCAGGGAGAAGCCGTGAGAGCGAGGAGGACGGGACGAGGGAGTTTTCGGACGAAGGGGACTCCCCGTCGCGCCAGGCCTCCCGCTGGCGGCGGTCAATTTGCTGCTCCTTTTTTTCTTATCCACCTCCCCCTCGAGGTAGTTTCTCTTCTCTTTTTCTTTCATTACGCCGAGCCGCGAGAATCTCCTCTCTTTCCCTCGTTGTCCCTCTTTCTCTCTTCCATCGTTTCTTTCTATTTCCCGCGACCGAACCTATACTCGTCTCTCTCTTCCGTTTCCCACCTCCTCTTTCAAGATTCCTTTGTCGCACCTTGTCTTCGTCGGGTGGGAACACAAAGGGGTGGTTTTTTTTTTTTTTTTTTTTTTTTTTGCCGTGAATTACGCACGCCGTAATGGCAAACGCGATTGTGACGCGCGAGTCATCCCGCGGGTTCCGCAAACTGACCAGGTCAACTTTTTGACAGAATTGAGTTGTTGTAGCCGTCGATGTAATCTGCGATAAGGGCCGAGTCTGCCACGCGAAATTAGGTCAAATCTGCTCTCCGCGCGACGCGGTAGAAGATGGATGTTACGTTTCCTGTCCATCAGATTTTACGTTCCGATTTTTTGTCTTACGCAAAATTTTTGTTATCCCTTCAACGTTTGCGTCGATAATAATTCTGAAACGTATAACTTCTATTTCTAATTAATTACTTCGTTGTTTGGCTAATCTCGAACGGGAGCTTTGCAACGTAACGCTCTTTCATCAGACACATAATTAACATAATTTTCAAGCATTTCTTTCCGAAAGAGCGAAGCGCGTTATTGGTTATCAAAGGCAGAGTGAATTTCGTTTGCTGGATGTAACGAACACGTTGCGATTATTACGATTATTATAATTAGCGCGCGCTGCGTTATCTCTTTGATCGCGACCGGGGAATGCATCGCGCATGTTTGAAACAGACGGGCTTTCGCCATTGCGCGCCGCATGTAATGCCGATTGTATGTACGTGGTGCATACGCACGCCAAAATATGCATATATGCGGCTTTTCTATGCGGCGGCTCTCTTCTTTTTCAGGTTTGCGAGAGTCTATTTACATTCGTAATTGCGGAATTTCCGCTTCAGCCGTTCGTACTTATCGACCTCGACTTCCTGACGCTTTTTCAGTTTAGACATTGTGCGATTCAAATTATAATAAAAATACGGACGAAAGATCGAAGAAGATCTGACTCGAAAAATAATTTTCTTAATAATAGTAAGAAAAAACTCAATAATTAAGCCGTGAGTTTAATTAGCGCTAAAATTGTCGCTCTCGAATTTCTTATTCACGCTCTCTCGATATCTTCTTGTCATTTTTCTCACGGTTCTTCAATTTCGAAAGCGCGAAATCGAAGCGCGAATTTGTTTTCCGTCGGCACGTATTTCGCGTTTTTACACGGCGACGACGGGTCGAACGAACGTCTAAGAGTCCGATAAGCTCGCGAAACTCGCTTTCTCCCTTTCTTCATGCGAGAAGCCGCGCCACCGTAATGTCCTTAATCCGCGGACGCAGTTTTCCGTCTCGAATCTCTATTTTCCGGACGCGGAACGAGCGGCGGCTGCGCCGTGTTCGACCGAACTTCGTTCTCGTTATGACGACGCCGGCTAGGCTCTTTATTATCGCCGGCTTTTCAAAGGAATCCAGTCCCGCCGATAACGCTTCTCTTCTCTTTTCTTCCGTGAAAGGGCACCTCCGGAGAAGCTGCAGGAAAATTCCCGGGAAACCGCCACACGGGACGACCGGCGGAGCTAGACCGCACAGATGACTATTGCGACCGCTGAATTCTCGGCGACGCTTCTGCATTACGAACCGCGCGCATTTCCGCATTACGAGCCACAACGACGACGGAAGAGAAAAAGAAAACGAGAGAGAGATTCGTGTTCCGTATTAACCCCATGCACTCGAAGTGATTTGTCCTTATCGCGGAACGCGGCGTTATCTCCTCACGTCGAACGCCGCAGTCGAGCGACGCGCTTCCTATTTAATTTTCTGATTGCGAGATGCGATATCTGTTGGGATATTGCCGATTATCTCGGCGAGATGTGTGAAATAATCGTGTGCGAAATTTTTTCTTCCCGCGCCAAAGTAAGTAGGCACGCCAATTTCGCGCGCGATAACATCTCCCGAAAATATATATTGAATTGAATTTCTGAGATTTCTCTTTCTCTCGGCGTCGCGACTTGATGGATTAAACTCATTGGCGATCGATCGATCGATCGCTACCGACAGAAACTTCTTTCCACTCTCTTGCGTTAAGAAATATATAATTTTTAAGTGTTATTATAAAATATTAACTCTCTTGGAGATGATTATAAAAATTTTTATAAAAATCTTAATTAAATATTAGAATCACATTATATACATCATCTCTCGCAGATTGCTACGCAATTTCTCTGCCCATATAGCTTCTCTTCGCCGGAACCTTTTCCCTCCATGTATCGTGATCGGATTCGCGCCGTTCCTCACGGAGGCGGAACAACGTATCGGCGGTGTATTGCGCTATTCCCGCTATTACGCTCGCTCGCCGGCAAATCTTCCTTTTTCGCGCGATCAACGCGGCTACTCGCACGTGAAATCGCCGCATAGCGAGCCGACAATGCCTCTCTCGATTCCCGCGGCGCGTCGCGAAAAAGGAACGAACGGCCCCGCGGCTACCGCG
Source organism: Pseudomyrmex cubaensis (assembly GCA_014825685.1). Taxonomy (NCBI): domain Eukaryota; kingdom Metazoa; phylum Arthropoda; class Insecta; order Hymenoptera; family Formicidae; genus Pseudomyrmex; species Pseudomyrmex cubaensis. The sequence continues at coordinate 1,201 of QVOA01006171.1, read as the reverse complement.
GGCCCGGCCTTCTCCGCCACGCCGTGTGTCTCTCCGGTCCCTTCCCTCCCCTCGTTATTTCTGCCATTATGTTTACTCACACTTCGTCCCTCCTCCCGTCTCGTCGCCACCGTGCCGCACACCTCCCGCTTCTTCACGTGGGTTACGCCGCGTAAGGAGGCGTTACGAGCAATCCCGTTTTCTCGAATACACGCGCGACCAGGAAACCCGTCCTCGAGGCGATCTTGTCGCACTCGGGAACGGGTTCTCGATTCTCCGCGGTTCGTCATGGACCTTCTCTATTATCGGGGATGCGTTTGAAAACGCGCTGATCGACATGTCGTTCGATAGATCGCGGCGCGCGCGACGCGTTGAAAAAACGCCGTTTAAAAACATCGTAACATTTGAATTAAACAGTAGATTTTCAGCCATCGCGAAATCCATCTAAAAAACTACAACCATGTAGTATCATTAAAACTTCTATTCGGAAAAATTGAAAACACACACACATGACTGTGTACATCGCGCAACGCCGACCAATCGACATGTTGCCGGTTCTTTTCGCTGTGTACGCGCGAGTGAAAATGCACTTTGCATTGCGCAAGACGCAACAAACTCTCATTGGACGCGTCGAAGATAACATCCGCTGATTAGCGTCCGATGATACGGGCAATAATTAATCGGCGTTCTCTTCCACGAACTGCGCGCGGAACGTTTCTCGCGACCGTTCTTCCATTTCTTAGCATCGGAATTAATAAGCTTCATTATCCACCGGCGCTGCCGGTAATTAATTTTCACCTGTAATTGATATTGGAACTATTGCGCTACCGCGTGTGCGCGTTTACGACGCGCGTAACTCGGTAACTTTTATCGCGCGCGAAATTATTTTATTCCCCGCTATGAGAAAAAAAAGAAAAGAAAGAGAAAGACAAAGACACGAGATATGCAATTTAAGTTTTTTTTTATTTTTTTACTTTTGCTGAAGCGATCTCGCGCTAATAAATAAAGGGTGCAATAAGTTTTATTGCCACGTCGCGATGCGATAATGTAATACAAAGTTAGGTCTATATTTCTTGTATATCAGTATAATTTCTCCCCGCTTGATCGAAACTATATGATTAATGTTAGACTAAGTTGGACACAAATATATATATATATATATATATATATATATATATATATATATATATATATATATATATATATATATATATATATATAT
>QVOA01006170.1:0-36994 GCA_014825685.1 Pseudomyrmex cubaensis | reverse complement strand
TTGAAATCTCAATTCAAAAACTCACTTGTAAAAATTTACAAGTGAACGCGTTATATGTGTATACATATATATATATATATATAGATACAGTTTCTGCTCAACATCCTGGGAACGGTTCGTATGGCTTTATATATTCTTAATATAATTTTCAACGAGCCTTAAAAAGTTATTAATTGTTTATATTTTTATTTATTTATATGTACCAGAATATTACTGAAGAAGACCTCAATTTCAGAGATCGAAACGTTTGATCGATTATATAATAATAAACTACACACACCAAACACCTTGTTATTTCGGCTCTCATTCGCCAAGACGACTATTACTTAAATTTTCAAGAGCCTTATTCAATTTATAATTTACATGTCACAATGTGTCCCGGTCTCTCTTACATATTCTCTCTATTAAAACCGTTTTTATCAAATTACATGTTGTTACGATTGAGAGAAAAAAATAGAGAAAGAGAGAAAAAAGTGTTTATTATTTTGTTTTAAATATTACGAATATAATGTACGAAAAAAATGATCGAATTTAATTAAACTTCAAAAGTAAAATATTAGATTTCATATATATATTGTTTTCGCGTACGTGTGCGTGTGTGACATTTTATATTACGTAAAGAAAAAAACTTTTTCCAAGTACAAACTAGAAGATTAATATAAAAGGTGAGATTTTTTGTTGCAACGTTTTTTCTTCAAAAGAAGGGGACTCGCCGGAGAACTTTTCCACGGAGAAATAAATTGAAATCACACAGCTAGTTCTAGCTTGTATGTAACAGCGGTTTCCTGCGTTCCGCAGTGTGCACCGGGTCGAGGCCGAACAAGGCGCGTTTTTTTTTTTTCGGCACAAAAGGCCCCGAAGGCGGGGCGGTTGACCAAACAAGAGGGCCCATTGTTTCACGCGCCCGCTAGCTCGAGACACCCGGTGTATGCACACTCGAAAGAACGAGGGGGCGTTGTTCCGACTATCGACGATAATTGTGCTATATCGAAAGGGAGAACACGGGGGGGCGTCGACCATGTGCGCAATTAAAAGTCAGCACGACAACAACACCACCACCGTGCAACAGCGCGCCTACCTTAACTATATACCACTCGCCATCCTTTTCCTCTCACCTGCGCACCCTTAGTCCAGCGAGCTGGAGGCTGACGTCTTGTTAATGGATCGGCGCGAAATTTCTCACCGATCGCGTGCGAATTTAATTGCAGTGGTTTTTTTCTTCACGAAGGTAATCCATTTTCGGCGCTCGAAATAATTTTCGTGGTGCCCCCGCGCCAAAAAATATCTTTATTCTTTTGAAACATAATCCGCGAGACAAAACATTTTTTGCAATAAATATGACTTGGAAAATATGACTGCAACAGATTCGCATATCAGCCGCGGTTGATAAACACTGAGCGCGTATCCTCGAACTAGCGTCTCGCGCCTTGCGACGTCGCTACATACATGCGTCGCGCGCGTCCGTAATGAATATTCGCTGCATCTGGTCTCATTTACAGCGGCATCGCATTGTGATTACACACCGTACAGGTGTAGCTAATGGGCGACAACACCCGGAGAAACTTGCCAGGTTCCGAAATTACTGCGCGCGCCGTCTGTTTCCTTTCAGTCGATACATCACGCATATGCGCGTAATCGAGAACCGTCGTCGATGTCAATGTGAAGCGCGTTTTGATCGAGAATCGAGATCTCGGTGAGGAGTTTCTCTCTTGTAAAAAAAAAAATCTAAACGGTATTTAAGCCGAAAAAGGTTTTTATACGAAAATTGAGTCACGCGATCGATTTAATTATCACGATCAAGCAGCAATTATCGAGTCTCGCCGCGTTAATTACGTGACGATAGATCAAAGCTTGAAGCGGACGCATTTCCGACATCAGCATTCCCGAGAGAGCCTCAACTTTGCTATCTGGTGTAGGTGGCGGCTTTAGATGCGATATCAGACAGTTTACTTCGAACGAAAGACAGCCATTGTTCGATATCTCGCTGCAACATGAGCGTACAAAGAAGTTCGTTCTTTAACAGAGAAGAAAGAAGTTCGTTTTCTAATCTTTTATCTTTCTCTTTCTCTCTTCCTTTAAGATTTTGTTTTTCTTTCTTTTTAACGTGTGTGTATATATACCTGTAAGACCTAAATTATTTTGATCGATCAAGGTTTTATCGTTCTTCAGAGATTGACCTCAAATTTATTTTTAAACACACGTAGGTATTTGTATGTGTGTGCTCTTTCTCTCTTTCTTTCTTCCTATTTTTGAAATATCGCCCAGCAATTCCGAGAGAAAGAGAGAAATGACATATTCGTTCGGATAATACCTGCCGGCTAAAAATGTCGAACTCTCGACATTTTCTCTAAAATAAAGACTCTCAGAGTTCTACTTCATTTAATTACTTCGTCAAATCTAATTAACATATCGCCCGTATCGCGCATTCTTTATTTTTACAATGCCCACATTTCTGTGCGAATTTGCGCAATCGGTGTCTAGTACGTGATCAAAAAAAAAATTTTCCACAAAAACTATTTCAAACGCAAAAAAAAAAAGCGTTTCCTGAACGCGTTGCGTTCTATATCGCGCGCGCGTGTATATTTTACGATACAGCCTCGGTGCTACGCGCAATTCAACATGCGGATGTTGTCTCCCGATACCGCTTTACGAAGGACAGCGGGCGTCAATGTGTGATACCGCGATAAATAGTCCAAAAGCAAGATGATAAAACGACGTATCGTCATTGAACCGTTTCTAGTTCGCGCTGTCCGGAAGACGCCACTCAACGATAGTCACAAATCACCGGAAATTATCACAATTATGGAAACATAAAAGTAAGGCAACAAAAATACGCAAAACTCCGCTTAATCATTTGGCTAAAAAAATCTGTGACCTTAAATAGCATTAACAGGGAAAAGTACATCTATTTATATAATTGTTTCATATTTTCCGAGCCGTTTTGTTTTTGCAAATAAACTGCATAGACAAAAGGGATTTTATTACGCGTCGACTGAGAACCACTGCGGGCTCTCTTTGTGCGTAGCGCTGACAAACCGCCCGCGCCGCTCCGGTTCTCGTCTGTCGCGTTGCGAGCTCAGCTGATACGAAACACATGTGGCGAAACACGTTGCGTCTCTCATACGCCCCCTTCGTCGTCTTTTTCCGCGACGATAATTCTTTGCGCGAGGTGCGTTCTCTCTTTCTCTCTCTCTCTCTCTTGCACGCGTCGCTGTTATTAACCCCTTCGCGCACCGTTGCACCGACACTATCAGGTCTCTTGCAACAACTGGTAATAGCCGTGCAACTCTGTTTTAACAACGATAACGAATCAAGCGAAACTTAATGAACTCAACTCGCAACGGGAATTTCACCGCAAATTATATACTCGCGATGAATAATTGCGTTTTCGAAAATTTGACGTAATTAAAATCATTAATAAAAACAAAAAAAAAAAAAAAGATTCGGATTAAAGCGAGGAATAAAACTGAAACGAGATATAAACTTGACTTGGACAGTCAAGGCTTCGAAGCGCATGAAAAGTAAAACTCATTTATATTTAATACGTGTAACTTATAAATCATTGATGCGATATTCTCCTCGGCGAAAATTCGATCTCGCATTTCCGGCGAGTAGAATTAAATTCTCTTCGCTGATGCAATGCTCGCGGATTAAATAATGTATGCGGCCGGCGAAAAATAATATTCCATCTTGTATATTTTATACAACGTACCGCGGCGCGATTGTGCCATCGAGAGCTTGTCGATTAATCATCGACAAGATACGGAGCGAAGATTTCATTTTCGCGCGTATATAACTACATCGGCGTGTGTTCTCTCATATGTATATATATATGTATGCGCATACATTTTTCCGCATAAACCACCGTCAGTTCTGACATTTTAACGCGGATAACGAATAATTCCTATAATAAATTCATTCGCTTTTAATACTTCATTTCGCTTTTACGAGAGAGAGAGATATATATATATCTCGCGTGCGAATCGATATCACTTTTCCGCGCCTTTCGCCGCGCGTTGAGCTTTGCATCGAGAAATTGTCGACGAAATTCCAATAGCGCGCGCCTGCCGCATCACTTTCTTTGCCAGAAGATATTTTTGTTTCTGATTCAACTCTTTTTCTCTACACACACACACGAGAAAAGAGAAAAGCCCTTCGATTCCGCCCCTCGTTCGTTCGTTCGTTCGTAATGCATTCCGCGGCACTTGCAAATTGTGCAATCTTGTAAAATACACTCGCTGCGTTATCGCGAGGATGAAACCTCTCTTTCAATTCTTCTCGCGCGCGCGATATAAGCTCCATCTTTTTTTTTTTTTATCTCAAAAAGTGTAGACAGTAATTTTTCAACCAGGATTTGTAAAATGCGCCCCCCGTTGAGAATCAGGGAGTCGATTTGTCTCTCTCTCTCTCGATGTTTTATTGTTGCCGCTTTTCCGCTGATTGGGTTTTCGACTGTTTGCGTCGAAACTTTGACAGTTCGCGATTATATGGATATTATTGTTTGTTACGATTCGCGATTGAGATAATGTTAAACAAACGTGCGACAATATGTGTCGCAATATCGATGGCGCGCGCCTTCTGTTTCGGTACTAAAACAAATGTAAAATCGTTACCGGAATTAAAAAAGGAAAAAAAGGAAAAGTGATGACGACGACAAAATAATTTCGTTAAACAATAATATCAAGCGACAAACATTAAACGACGATCGAAGAATCGTCTAAACTTTTGTACACGAACGGACGCGCGAGCATACGTGGATAAGATTTTACGCGGATTGGCAGAAAGAGCTTTCTGCCATTCCGCGCGATGATCTATACGCGAACAGAATTAATAAATTATCTTCAGCGAAAAGAAGCGAACGTAGACAACTCTTAGTGTAGCGTCGCGCACTAGGACGAGAGAAGATATAGAGAGCGACGGGAAAGAAAGTAGAGAAAGAAGGAAATTTATTGCGTCCCGCTGTCGTCTGCCGCCGTCTGCGAAACTGAAACCGCGTGCCCGCACGCATTTCCATCTGACGCGGTTGTTCCCGGCTGACATTATTTTCTTTCTATAATGAAAGAAGTCGACGTAATCGAGAAGAATCGGAGAGAGACGCGCGCGTCAACTGCTAAATGATAATTTTTAAATAAAGAAAAAGTGCTAACAAATATTTACTTTTTATATATGTGTGCGAATGCTTGAAGATAGTAAAAAAAAAAAAAACGTCCGTTATCTCTCTCGAAATCTTGATGTCTCTCAGAAATCGCAACAAATGTCGATGAATTTTCAGAAAGAGGTGACAAAAAAAATGGAGATTAAAGCCGAGAGAAATAGATTTAGAGATTTAGATTAAATTTCTCTCGCGGGGCAAATTTGATCACACGCCGGAGCGAACAGCAACGGCGTTTTTCCCGATCATCTAAAACGGACGGAGTCGCGCGTTTGCATTCTGCACCTTTTGGCCCTCGGGGAATTTGTAATAATCGCGTTAAACCGGCTCGGCTTAATTGAATCGTTCGTTCGGTGAAACGCGAGGAAGAAATCAGCGTGCGAGCCAGAATGTCAGCTAGAACGAGTCAGCCGAAACGACAGAGAGATCAAAAGCAGGCACAAAACAGAGACGAAGATAATGAGAGGAAGAGGAAGAGAGAGAGAGAGAGAAGGGATCGTGTCAAGGGTCGAAGTTTGCGCAACGCAAACCGGCCTCACGCGGATAACGCAAACAAGCCGGAAGACAATAGGACACCATGACAGGCTGTCGACGACGAGCCCTTTGTTCGGGATCGCCGTGGATGTCGCGGACAATGGCGGCCAATCACGTGTCGCGCGCGATCGAGAGATGTAATTCATCCACGCGAGAGTGAGAGAGAAAGAGAAAGGACTTCCACTTCTCGCGACAGGACTTCCCGTCGGGAAGACGATGAGAGCGCGAGGCTTAATTGCCAGAAACAATAGATATTATTGTGGCCGACACGACGGACCTCCTCGCTCCCGAAGGAACGTATAAGTCCCTTTTCAGAGACCCTCTCGAGACCCACATTGCTCTTTACAGCCGCTCCAACGGCCGTTACATAATGGTCTAATTAATTATCCTGCCGCGTGGTGAAAGACCGCGCGGGAACTTGAACGAGTTTCTGAAACAGCGTCTGAAAGAGCACTCGAGATACTCTCTTTTACATCGGAGAGCGCAATAAGATGCACGAGATTGTGGTTTGCGTTGGTAATAATTGGGTTTTTTTTTCAGAGTTTTGCGCACACAATATAAACTGTGACAATAGGAACGGCGATGTATCAAACGTTTGGAATGAACGAAATTAAATAATTAACAACATTATGTGCATTAAAGTATTATTATTATAGTATTGTATATGTAGCATTTTTTTTTCTTTTTTTCTTATATGTCTTTGAAAAAAAAGACGAAATGACTCGCCTAAAACGATAAAAGTATATACGACAAAGTGTTATAAAATATAAAATTGTAGCAATGAAATCGCCGCAATGAAATGACCAGATCTGGTCACGTTGTAACACTTCGATTTTTACACACAGATCTCGTTTCGGCGGGAGTTGTGATTTTCGTGCTCGTGCCTCGTTTTCTAACAAATTTAACGAGGCACGTAACGGCTGCCATCTCTCCTCGCGTATTTCTCACTTCTAACCGAAGCTTCCACCGACGACCCCATTGTCCACGGGAAATCGACTCTTGGTCCCGGCTATACACTTTTACCACGAAATATCCCACTTTCACATCCTTGCACTTAACTTCCATTTCAAACATTTCCGATCGAAAATTATCTCGCGCAGTTGAATTCGAGAGAGAGAGAGAAGAAACTCATTTACAAAAAACCATAAAATTAAGATTATCGGCAATTAAAAATGTGACAAATAATTTTTATTAAACAATTAACAATTTAACTCGAATAAATTATAATAATACTTTTTAATAAATTATAGTAATATTAAGATATTCGGAAAGTAGCGTTTTTTTTATATGAAATTTAAAGGGCTTATCGTACCGACTAACTATTTTCCAGGAAAATTTATTAATGTCAATCTACGTCAAGAAGATTAAGCGACAGCTTTCGGAAACTGAAGATAAACGCGCGATTAACGAGAAGAGAGACCGACCAACCGGGCTCGAAACTCTCGGATTGCTGGAATCCAAGTTATTGGGTCTCGTGGCTATGATTGCGGCTGTTTCGGCCATGCCATAATCTATTTTCCGACATGTGCGGTCACCAATGACGATTATACGGTCATCGTGACGCAATTGCGGATAGAATAAATTGAATCTCCGAATCCGTCTGATAAAACTCTTTCGGTTTCAAACAAGATATGTTAAAATCAATTTCCTTTCTTTTTTTTTTTATCACCGTCTCAAAAAAAAAATTAATTAAGCAAGAACAAAGGTCGAAATTTTTACCGATGAATACTCGTTGGATTTGTATCTCGCCGTTAAACGGCGAGTATTTAAAAAATGCGCGGATTCTTTCCGAGGCGCGTGCGTAAGCGAAAGTCGAGAAACTTTATATTCAGGCGAGTAAAATGTAATTGTCTGTCGCGAAGTCAGGTCAATTAGCGCACTTACTCGACACTCGACCTTTATTTTCCGCGAGTTTTTAATTACCACGTAGCAGAACTTCCTTCAGAAACGCGCTCTTGCCCGCGGATACACACACGAATATGAGAGAGAGAGAGAGAGAGAGTTTAAAATAGCGCGATAGAACTCCTTAAAGTCCTTACATTCCTTTCATTTACTTTAATAGGAGCCCGTTCTTAATTGGCGCCTAATCCCAGTTTCGATGAAAAAAAGAAAAACGGTTTTTCCAAAAGCGGCGAGAGAAACTGGCGTTAAAAAGCGCTTCGGAGAATAAAAAGATAAAAACTTGTAAAAACAACAGAGAAAGTATGAATGAATTGTGAAAATATTCGAGGAGAAACTACTTTAAATTTCATTATTCGGCTCGATAACGTTTTTTTTTTTTTTTTTCGCGTTATGACACCTGTCGAACGGCGCAACGATTCTCGCTGATCTATTTTCCCTCTATCGGAGAAGAAAGCGCAGTTATATTTTAATATTTTTTTGAGATCTCGTAAAAAATGCATATAGGTCGAAATAATTCAAGCGGCTCGTAAAAATCCAACCGTTAGAATAATTCACAGAGGGAGGCTCTGGTTATATTGCCTTCGGCGTTCCCATGAATTTTCGCGTCGTAAATAATTCGACATGCCATGAATAATGTTCATGAATTTTTCCGTACGAGCGAACGTGTGGGGAGTAATATTCATACACCCAGGATTCGCATCTGGGCCACGCGGCGTAATAACACATGTAGTTGTACACATACAATTGGACAGGCGCGGAAATTTTTCTTGATCTGGAACGAGGAAAGACCTTTCGTAACAAGAGAGAGAGAGAGAGAAGAAAACGCGATCTAAACTCATCAATTTGAAGTAAAACCAAGTTTGCGTTATTATTCTCTGGATGGATGTACCTACGAATCGTCCATCTGACTTTCAAACCTGATACTCGAAGCGTATATTCGTCTTTCGAATATTGTCACCAATTAAAAAAAAAAAAAAACAAAGATGTTTCTTAATTGGAGGAAAAAGAACCAACAAAAAAAAAAAAGATTTCTTCCGAGAACTTTTCCAAACTTTTGAAAATATTTTCGTAGTTTCGAAACTAAACCGAAGAAGTGCTTTAGTCGCGAAGCTACGTTGAATAAAGTTGCGGAAAAACATCCGCGTTATAAACTTCAAGGAATGACAAGGTGCTAAATCAAACAGTTTCAATTTTTTAGATTTATGACACACGTGTGACCTTCCGGGGCCGGAGAAAAACGCGAATATTGCACGTTATTATGAGGCGCAAATGAATGAGTCTAACGAAAAGATTTATGTGGCGATTACCTGCCTCTTTTTCACGAAACAAATTGGATCGCAATTAGCTGGACGGCCGCCAACACACGGCCGCACGTACGGTGTCTCGTGAGAACTCGCAGCAAGAAGCGCGGGGGGAAAAATGTGAAAAACAAAAACAAAAAAAAAAAAAAAAAGACAACATTTTTGAAGTGGTATTATCAATATTTGATCAGACGGTGTTTTAAGAGAAGAGAAACACGCGGCGCCGCACTTGAATAACACAACTGTGTGTATTATTCAAATATGTATGACGTGACAGGTAATGTGTTAAAAATTCTATAAAATTGCAAATTTTTACTTGGCAAGCTGACAGACGTCTTGTTTGAATGTTGATCGCAAGACGCGCGACTTGCAGAAGCGAGTTGCATCGGAGTGAACGAATATGTTCTTAAAGAGTTTGCCGCGCGTATTTTTCTACTACTGTCAACTGACGCACGCCGCTGTATACAGAGGTCACCGTCTCAATCTCGAGCGTGCTTTCGCAAAACACACCTCGCGTGTACGTATTTCCGATTCAATTTGCACTCACGGCTCTCTTTTTCTCCCCTCCCGTCACTGTCTCTCCGAGTGGCGCTACGCAGGAAAAACGCTATATAACTCGACGGTGCTCCAGTTCCTGGCCGGCGTCTAGTCTGGTGTATAAAACGCGCGCGAAAATGTTTCGCTCCCACGCTGCGGACAGAGAACGGGCAGCCGTTTCAGCGTAATGCATGTAATATTTCAAGCGCGAGGAAATGATACAGAGCTTTTTTGTTCAAAAAAAAGTTGAGTTAATGCAACAATTCCGTCGCGGAGCGAGACTTTAATCGTCTCCGATAAAAAAAAAGTGAGATAAAATATCTTGACGCGATGTAACGAAGATTTGCCCACTCAAAGAACTGAACAAAAGATTGCAATAGAAATGTTCCAATGGGAAAAAAGTATCAATTTTTTACCGCTCGAAGAAAAAGAGACAGAAAATTTCATGAGTTTGCAACACAGGCGTTAAATAATTCTGTTAATTTGCAAAATTGCGCGTTGCAAAAAATACGCCCGAAAATTGTCCGAGAAGCGGCCCGAGATTTTGACTGACTTTGTTTTCGCTTTATATCTCTCATCAGCTTTTTTGTACAATCGACTTGAATATTTATGACGATCGATGTCGGGGAGAGACTAAATCAAGACGCGTGATGAAAAGGAACAGATAGAGGACGAAGTAACCGAGCCAATTTTCTTCGACCTTTACGCCCGAAAAGCCGACTTTCCGTCGTACCCAAGATACGCGCATACGTCGATACTAATTTGGTATCGCGTTGCTATTTCAAGTAATTTGTCTCTCAAAAATTCACGAAACGAATTCGCGACCAAATGAACTCGTTACTTTGTAACCGCCAGTAAGAGAAAAGATTTATTTATAAACTTTGAAACACCGTTTTAACGACGCCTGCAACACATGACGTCGCTGTAATTATCTCGACGCTCGCCACACACACACACATACGAAAGACGAAAATCGAAATAACCCGCTTTTCAGAGAGAAGAACTAAAAGCGTATTTAAATTTGTAACGCGCGCGCGCGGTTATATTAGCTCTCGAAACATATACTTACGCTCGCGTCCTACATATTAGTAATATAAATACACACACACACACACATGCGACTTCTATATATATTCCCATTACCTTTCTGCATATTTCGCAAAAACCAAATTTATTTTATATTTCGCGTAGCGAAACGTTAATTTTTTGTCGAATAAAATTGCCGCAATAATTTTCACAAATAATATTGACGATATGTATTTTCATCAGTCTTACCTGTACCGTGCGCGCCTCTCACGAAAAGTAAAACGAACGGTGTCGCGTTGAGATCTTTTTGTTGAAACGTTATCTCGAACGATTTGATATACGCGGAGGAAAATGCGTCTATTCAACGCGAGAGACGATTTCCCTCGCTTTATTCGCAAAGATAAACACAATGAAAGAGCTTCTAACTTCAAACAGTCTTGAGGATTTATCCTTACCTCTTCGCAGCTTGGCCGAGTGTTTCAGGCTTATCATACGAGACAATGAACTCCAAAATCCTTTCGCACGAACAATCGTAAAAACTTTCGGTTGTGTCGCGTATAAACAGTATAAACAGTCCTTTTGAGTCAATATATATTGCCCGACTCGCAATCTATTCCCAAACTGTGCATACAAAATCTCGCAACAATATCCTGAGGTCAAACTTATCCGCGGGATACGCAAATATCGCTGGCAATTATCGAAAATAAATAAAATAGTACGATAACAAAAACGATTCAAGTTTACACAAAGTCGTAATATGTTTTGACATAAAATGTATTCTATATTAAATTTTTATTTTGCGTTGCAATAAATTTAAAAAAAAAGCTGCCTCGAATTAAAAATTCTTCCTAAATCGAATTCATTCGCGAAGATTTCATCTAAATGACATTCAAGGAAAAGAGAGAGAGGAAAAAAAACAGAATTTCAGACTAACGAAACCTAAGAGTTCGGGAACGTCGGGACGACTAATTGCAAGTTGTCCGCTCCAAAACCGCGGGGAAAATTAGTGAAAGTGAGATCTCTCGCTAATTTCTCACCCCGCACTTGCCATTAAGTCTCGCGGCTCTCTCTCTCTCTCCCTCTCGTTTCTACTCCAATTTCTTCCGCGTTTAAAGTCGCATCGCACTTAACGTCGCAAATTAATGAGAGATATCTAATTTCAATTATATAACATCCGTAATTGAAGAATATCATATTAGATGTAATACAATATGGGATGTAGTACGATATAAATCTGCTTTAAACACAAAAAAGAAATCTTATCGTGAAAAAATGTGCTAATAAAAAATTAAAAAAAATGCACAATTCAATATTTCATTTAAACGCAATTCTTTCTTCCAAAAAACCTGACGCCACAAATCGTTCGCGATCAATATATATTTTTATACGACAATGTTAAACACCTCTCACGGTAAAAAGCTCGTATTTTTCTTTGACGTAACGCGCACGCCAGAGGAACAAATAGAGTCCAGCTGGAAAGACAAACGAACCCGTTCGCGCGTGAAAATCCGCCAAATTTGTTCCAATCGGTACAGCACACAAAAGGACTGGATGTCGTCATCCCTTTCACAATATTCACGGAATTTGTAGTAGCGCGATAACCGGATGACAAAGTTAATCACACAACCTAACCAATTTCGTGTCGGCGATGCACTTTGATTTGAATTGTTGGCGACGGACGCCACACGGATTTTTTTTTTTTTCGGCGAGCGTGAAAATTATGACGACTTTCCCTCTGTGCTAGCGAAGCCTCAGTTCGTTACGCTCAGTTCGACAGCTAATTAACGAGAGCCCAATGAAGGATTCGCTAATTAACGTGCGAAAACTTTGGACGAGCACGCACAACGGCCGCGCAATTGCAAATTGCAAGATGCATTTTGCGCACACTAGAGGCAATTAAATAACAAAAGTGATGGTAGATTACAAGAGAAACTTATCGAAGATCAGAAATGTATAAAATGTTTTTTTTTACATATTTGCACACAGGAAGAAATTCCATGAATTTTCAATAAGAAAGAAAACAATAGTGACAAAAATAAAACAATGAGAACAAAATAATACGCAAAATTAAAAATAACATTTATAAAAACAAAACTAAAATAAATTATTTCTGAGAAAAATATTTTCGCGATTATACAGTGCCATACGGTGTCAAAAAAAAAAAAAAAACAAAAAGATAAACGCGAGTTATTTAATAGGTATAATAGGTTTTTATATTAACACAAAGAATTAATCGCGATTATTACTTTAATTGCTAGAGGGTGCCACATGATGCGGTAGAATAGCGTCGATATTGCAGCTGTTCTTTATATCTACACGAATAAACCACTTTAAAAGCTCCCTATGATACCGACATGATTCATCAGCAGATACCTGTTTTATCTCTGACATATATTTGTATAGTTTCACAATTATATAAATATTTTCCCAATTTTGTAGCAAAGTATCAACAGATAATTAAGGCGGTGTTTACCAAAAATAAAATATAAATTATCACAATCACAAGATAATTTAATTTAAGGTTTGTTGCATACAACTGTGTATGAACTTTCAAAAAAGATATTAAACATTTAAATTTATTGTTTATATATATATACTATCTATAAAAAGATTTGTGATAAAAAAAACAATAAATTTGACGAAGAAAATCTATTGTAAAGCATGTAAAATCTGAAGAGTTACAAGTTGTGATAAAAAGTGGGATCTCGCGCGTGTCAACACGAGATCGTGTAAATACCGTCTTGGCAAGCTGATACTTTCCTATATAATTTTCTCGGGAAAAACGATGGCGTGCGATGATGTTCTCATCGTTCTGCAATTCGCGACGAGAGAGTTCGGGCGAAGGTTCGCCAGAGTTGGCCGAGGACCAACAATGTCAATGGCATTTCCGAGCCGGGTTAGTGCGCTAATGCACGGGGCGAGGCCCCCCCTCAACACACGAGGAAGCCCGCAATTAAGGAGCCAGACATCCTGTAGGAGCAGCTCACTGCTAACCAACAGGTACCCTATACCAGATGAATTATCGTCGCGTCGAGCGAAATACCCGGGGGATATTATTGTCGTATACTCGCGCCGCGATAATTCCGTCCGCGAGTTTTCTGTCCGCGAAAAACGCGTCGTTGCGTCCCGACGGTGCGTGACTTGCAAAACTCTCTTCTCTTACGCGAGAGAAAGAGAGAGAGAGAGAGAAACGCGTCCTCGTCGTCAAAATTATATTCTCGAGCAGTGAAACTTACCGAGACAAATACACGCGGAAAGTTGCGCATCGAGAGACTTAAGCGATGATGTTGCGAAAATAAATGTATGGGGGAAACTTGCACAAATAAAATCTCACGTATTGTTTGTGCGCAATCGTTTTCCGAAAACGGGGAGATAAAAAATTTCCGATTTCCGAACATCTCTTTTAATTCCACGTGTAAAAAATGCGAATTTATTCGTCGCAACGTAATTCGTTAGCGACTTCGGGGCGTGCTTACCTCCAGGTGAGGTTCAGATATGGCCACTGCTGTCCGTGAATGGTAAAACGTTTGTGCCTCGTTCTGGCGTATCTGGGATCCGGCCGATCCGGTAATCCGCATCTCTTCGCCTTCATCAGCTTTCTCGTCGCCTCGTCGATCTCACCTGTCACGGGAACGCCGCCAAATCTCTGTCGGCAACACAAAGACGCACGATTTATTATATAGGGTAACATAATCAAGACTCGCAAGAAATAAGAGACATATATCCCTTGAAAAAAAAAAAAACAAAACAGTGTTCGGAGAAAGAGAGAGAGAAGCATCGATAAATTTGAAAAATCTTTCGATATATCGAGACATTTCCGTTCTGTCGTGTTGAAACAAACGCAAAACCGCTTTATTCATTCGTGTTCTTTTTCATCTTGGCGAACGCGGATAAGAGAGCGCTTTCGAGCATTTCAACGAGAAACGCGTCCGGAATCTGACAAACGCGATTATCGATAAAACCATCGAGAGACCGTATTCCACGGACGGAGAGTTCCGGGACCCCCGAGATTAGAATGTCCGAGGCATTCCGATGCGTTCCATTTCGCATTTGGATTTGATCCCTCCGGATCGGAACAATCCCCGACCTTTCCTCGCCGAACGCGCGCCGACGGCGATTAAGAATGCAGTCGTTTGCGAGGAAAAAAGTGGCAAGGAATACACACCCCTCCCTCCCCCCTCCCTTCGATGAAGATTTACATGAGAATCGAGAAGAACGGAATGTATATGGCAATGTTCGACGAAAACCCCTTGGGACATTTGCTCCATTTTCTCCATTTCCTTCGACGCGCGATTTCCATCGATTCGCTCGCGGCAGCTTTTCGACGAGATCCCGTCGATCGCTCGCGCTTTTCGAGACGTATACGAATATACATATTTTTATAAAATAGAAAATCTCTCTTGCTACTCTCCGAACACGCGAGTAGTAAAACATGGGTTTTGCGCGGTATAAAATAATAATGCAAGAGAATAACAAATTAATCTCGGAATTATAAAGAAATGACGAAATTGCTTTCTGACGATCGAAGAACAAAGTTCTCGCGCAGGTGAGAGAGACACAACGTTTCCATTTTCAAGTTCCGCGCGAAGAGCTGTACTTGAAATCTATCTTCTGGTTTTTGTTCACTTACCTGCAGAGTTTTTATGGCATCCCTAAGCTGATCCTCCGTTCGAAGATTTCCCGTTTCGAAGTCGGTCTGAGGCAAGTAGCCGAACTTCATGAGATAATTTTGCTGCAACGAAAGCAGAGAGAAACTGGTTAGACAAATGGCGCAACAATAATAATCGTCATCTAACACGCAAAAGCATTGTATAATTACATAGGTAAGATGTACCTACACACACACGCGCGCGCGCGCACATATACGTCGTTCTTAATGTCATTACATCACAAGTTCTATCGTACAATATATCTAAATTGAACGGAGAATTTAGACGGGAGAGATTTATAACCACTGTGTTTTCGTGCCAATATACGTGGCAAACTGATAGTTTATGCGCAATTTCGCGATTAGATGCGGTCGTTCTCTAATGAGAAATAGTTCGGCGAGCACACGCTCTATATCAGATCGCGCCGATCATTGGGAAATCGATAACTCACTCACTCACTCGTTCACACACACATACTCTCTCTCTCTCGCTACCTCGATTGACTTACCGAACGATTTATCGGGTCGCGTGGTCGGTAGAAATCGCGAGGTAAATTTTTTCCACTTGTTTTTCACGCCCTTATGACAAACGAACGGAAAACCAATCAAAGTGAAATTTGCGACACGAGATTGTTACTCTAACGAGGATAAAGCGCGCACGATGTAATCCCGGAATGTATATATATATATATATACACGTGTGTACATGTATGTATGTCTAGCGGATGTGTACACGCAAATACTGCTTATTTGCACTTAGTTATATATTGATTTATCCGCGAGTCGCATGAAATTCCCGACAGCAAGAGGGTTGAAAAATGAAAAAGAAAATTCAATACACCGATTTATGTGTCGTTTTTTTTTCGAGCTCTTTTCTCTCTCTCTCTCTCTCGAACGCAGTTTTATTTTGCTATTCCTTTTTTTTGCGATTTACATTTCGTCACTGCTGAAAACAACATTATATAAATATTGTAATATACGTTGAAAAATAATAGTAACAATGGCGTTAATAATTCAATAAAGCAAAATAAAGAACGGCTTGCACATTCTTGGAATAAAAATTGTTTTTTTTATGTACGTGTATTACGCACATATGTTTTTTGAATAGGTAACTAAATATGTTTTTTGAAAAGTAATAAAATATTTAACGAGTGCTCGATCGTAAATTTCGTTAATTTACAACTTTGTTGAATTGTTTTATAGAATAATGCGACTTGTGCGAACAGCAAAGCTTTTATAATGGAAAACACAAGCGCGAGGACCGAAAGATGAAAGATCATAAATCTCCCGGAAACTTGCAAGACGCTCATTCGCATGTCAAGTCACGGCCAGTTATTTTGCGCTAAACGTTCTTTCTAGATTGTTATGCGCATGGCCGTAAAGGATAAATTACATACCGCAGGATCGGCAAACAGTAACGCGGCTCATGAAGCATATATTACCGTTACGCAAAACGCAAATGTGCGGATAACATTATCCGACTAAATGCGGCTTATGGGCGGATCTGTGTTTGAAAGCGTAGGCGTTTAAATGAACTGCATACCACGTACAAATTCCCGATCCATGTGCAAATCTCCGATATTTAGGTACGCATTTATAAATTAATTAGATTAATTAATTAATTACGCACACGCGCACGCACAAATGGTTCATTTTTCATCGTTAGCAACGTCTTTTTTTTCTTTCTTCGGGAAGATTTTGTTTTGCAAATAATATCTGTCGAAAGAAACTTTTAAATTTTTACAACAAAATATTACCGCTTTGATTATCCGCATTTTTCTCGTTTTATTAACATAAAACATTTTTACCCGCAGTGCGCGTGTATGATAAGCGTTAATGGACGTAATTATTTCGCGGACCGACTGCGTACTAAAACCGCGCGGCGGCGAATTTCGCGGAATGCGTCAGTCGGGATGACGAAACGGTCGCAAGAGTCTGTTAGTCGACACGTGGCGCGGGGTGTCGCTATCTTTAGGGGTTCCTCGGGAATCGTTCCAGACGAAGGAAGCGTCGTCGTGTTCCCGCCCGCCGCGGGAACGAATTCCGATTCGTGCCGGGGAATAAAAAAAAGCGCGCGCGCGCGCTCGCGCCGCGCCGCCGTTCCGTCTTTCCGTGAAAAGAGAAAGAAAGAAAAAGCCGAGAATTATTCTTGGCAAACGGCACGAGGAAAAAACAAACGGAAGAGACGTGAAATAATTTTTAGTCTGCACATCAGCCGCTATGTACATTGAGTAGCGTTAATTGTTTTTTACCGCTTATATTCAACGCTTTGAATTAACACTGCATTTAATTATCGCTCGTAATTAAACTCAGCTCGTTATCGTAACGCGATAACGCGCGGAAGTCAAGTTTTTACTTTTTCGCAAAAGTATTGAATTTTTCGCTACTGAATTTTTCGCCGCGCCGATATACAAATATAGCAACACGCCGCGGTCGGCGACGTGCTGATTAAGTTAACAGCTTCTTATCTAGGCCTAGTTGTGTTCCTGGTCGCGCGTTCTGCTATCTCTTCTCGCAAACTGAATCGTCCTAACTAGCACGATCGCGTGAAGTATATCTTTTACGGCATATTACGCGCCTCGCAAACTACGATTTCGCCGCGAAAGAGACCATATATGAGGCGCGGCCGCTTGTAAACGCACGTGCGCTTCGTCCGCGAAGGGAGACGCATGCATAGGGGTCCGAGGAGGGTGGCCGGTTGGACTTAGGCCGTGTTTGGTCATCGAGCACGCGAGATTTCTCCCGCATTGTTCGCGGGATCCCCTTTGGAGAGAACCGGTTGCATCGCGCACCACGTCACTGCTCGCGCGCGCTGCCATTTAAGGCGGATAATATATATCGAGGAATGTGTGTCTCGAACAAAGAGATATTTTCGGACCCCTGTTAGTTTCCTCCCATTTCGCCCGCTCACTAGGACTTGAAACGCGCGATTGTGGCGCGTATCACGGCGCGCCTCCCCGCGACAAGAAACTCCCGGATTTTTTCCATGATGTTCCGAATATCTCTCTCTCTCTCTCTCTCTCTCTCTCTCTCTCTCTCTCTCTCTCTCTCTCTCTCTTACATCAAATAAATATATGAAAGAAGAAAAACTATACAAATAAAGAGTAGCGAAAATTAGACTAATGTTTAAGTAACATTTCAAGTAAAGCGCGTCGAAAAAAAAAGTGAAGTAACGACAAAAAAAAATGATTCAGTGAGATCGCGGCAAGCGTCGGAAACGTGAAACGATTGGAAAAGCGTCAGAATGAATTAACGCGACGAATGAAAAGCGCCCCGTCTCTCGCGTCTCATTACGGACGCGTGTTATCGTCGACACCAGAGCGGCGAACCCTGGAAGCCACACCGCGAACAAATAACGCAAGGTCGCGCCGTTTGTTGCCCCCGTCGCCATCGAGTCCAACCGATATTGAGAGAAAGAGAGAGAGAGAGAGAACTGCGACAAGAGAAAATTCACGCGGCGAAGAAACTCGGTCACGGCTGCCGATAAAACGCGCTGCGACAAAAGAAAGGAATCTTTCTTCTGATGCGAGCGAGATGCGTTCCTCTTTCTCAGATAAAAAAAACGCGCTTAGATCATCTCCGAGCACAAAGAGAGAAAGACCGTCACGAAGGTCATCAATGTCGTCATCAACTTGAAGGAATGTAATATAGAGACTCTCTTGTAATCTCTTTCTTCGCCATCTTTCTTCATTATCGCGATCATTACACACTGACGATCGACGTACTGCTCGCTCGTTTCTCCTAATTGTACTATTTTTGAAGGCAATTTTTTTTTTTACTAACTTCATCAAGAAGCGAGGAAACGTGCGAAAAGGCGTCGGCGAGAGAAATGAATTCTCTTTTCTTTTTTCCCGGTTCTTGGGATTTTCTCGCAAACGCGCTGGTTACTTTGCTTACGGCTTGGCGGGAACAATATACACTCGCGTCGAGATGCACAGCCGCCGCGCGGTCGTCGTCGTCGTCGTCGGGTGGTAGAGAGGCCGTCGCCTCTCTTGGAAAAGTTTCGCCTTTGTGTCTCCGCATGAGACAAGGGTGCACACGCATATTCCACGTGGGCGTGCATTCGCACCGGCCTTTGATGTCGGCCGGCCATTCATCTCGCTTTAGCCTTCCGCGTTTAACGGGGGCCAAACGAAAAAGCCCAAAAAAAAAGAAAGTGTCAGATTTCAGGGAGTGATTAAATTCTCTCTTCCGCCGCGCAAACTAAATTACAAGTTTATACCGAGTACATTAACATTATAATTAACGCAACTCGGAATAGAGTGATATTATTTGTTGTAGAGAGTTTTAAACTCGGCGAGAATAAGAACAATAACGAGAGAGCGAAAGAGAGCCGTGCATATTCGCATTTTGTAATTAACATTGTATGGTTTATGATCCCTCTGTGTGTTTGCACAGAAACACACAGAGCTTATTGCAATAATAAATATGTTCACGAGCGCGTATTAAAATTCATCCGCGCGCGCGTTACAACGAGAAGTTTATTTAAACTGAAACAGCGAGAATATGATAAATACGCGCATTCTGTTAATGAATCGCAATTAATATTTTGTGACTTAAATTTCCACGGCGGTTTAAACACAGCGGTGCGTTTATCTGCTGTATTTATTATTATTGTACACAAGCGTGTGAATAGCAAAATACAAGCGCGGTTGATGAATGTCGCTTCGCGTTTTTCGCGACTGTTTCGCGAAAAAAATACCTTAATACATATGTATATTGCGGTTTTTCGATATTTTTCTCGGGAGAGAGAAAATGCGCCGGTGCGCTCACCTTTTTACGCGACTCGGCGCGCATGAACCGCGCGCCGCTGAACCGTGACCGAAACGGCGGTGTTTCTTCGACCGTTTCGCCGCAACGCGCGTGTTAGGCGTGACTTTCGACGTCCGCGCGCTTCCGTATAAACGACGAAGTGGCAAACGACGTGACACACACAAGCCAGACACTCACGAGCGGAAAAACGTGGAGCGGCGAAACGTCGCCGAAGCGGAAGCGCCTCTGAAGTCGTCCGCGCCGAGTTAATCGCGTCGATACCATCGCACATCGGTTGACTTCTCACCTCGCGCGCGGTCAAAGCGAGAGAAAAAAAGAGAAAGCGAAAAGCTCTCTTTTTTTTTAAACAACTTTTCCGTTAGCTGTTTTTTAAATCGAGTACTTTTTCAAGAAAA
Organism: Pseudomyrmex cubaensis; assembly: GCA_014825685.1. Lineage (NCBI taxonomy): Eukaryota > Metazoa > Arthropoda > Insecta > Hymenoptera > Formicidae > Pseudomyrmex > Pseudomyrmex cubaensis. The sequence continues at coordinate 16,726 of QVOA01006170.1, read as the reverse complement.
CAATTTTCCACAATTTCTTAAAAACAAAAATCTATTCAAAAAATTTCTTTTTCTGTGTAAAAACAAGTCTACAAAAATTTGGATTATTTTTGTAGACTTGCAATTTTGGACGCGCGTAAATATCTGGACGAATTTGTTCGGAAATTGCGACGGATATTTATACATGTTTTCTCCATAGCATATACAGAATGTAATAAAGACATAAAGCACACTGGTGCTTTTTATTGTTGCGGTTAATAAAGAAACGAGAGAGAGAGAGAGAGAGAGAGAGAGAGAGAGAGAGAGAGAGAGAGAGAGAGAGAGAGAGAGAAATGCGCGACGACCTCGGCGAAGAGAAAGGAAATTGGCGATAAAAGTAGAGTACAAAATGCACGGCCAATCGATAACTCCGGAAAGATAATTCCGAGGTTCACGGGACAATAAAATTTAATGGGGCGCGCGTGCAAGTTTGCCGCAGGAAAATTCAATCATAAATAATAAACTCGCTTAATATCGATTGAACTTCGAGGTCCGATCAGAAAGCGGTAATTTCACATTATGTCTATTCTGAGAAAAATCGCGGCAATAATAAAGTAATTATGGCAAATAATATGTAAATTACATCGATATAGCCCGAGTCGAAATTTAGCGTCTACATTGAACTTGAATCCTTCTGTTTTTTATGTAGAAGTAAGAAAGAAAGTAGATTGTAGCTACTTCGACGCTACAATACGTCCAAAATTTTCTTTTTTTCTGCTAAAGTTTTAAAGTAGGTTTTAATTCTCAGCTCAGACTGCGCATTGCAGGCTCTGATAGGCTCAAAGTAAGAGAAAAAGTAGATGTTACTTTGACGCTGCAATACGTCAGAAATTTCCGTTTTTCCTGTTAAAGTCTTAAAGGTTTAAATTTTGACTCGGAAGATACAAAATTCTCTCTTTCAGTTATTACATTATTCGTACACTTAAATATCGTCGATTATCGTCTATTCGTTTTGCGTATCACGAGCTGAAAATCAAGTCTTTTCAGTCATTCGTGAATTTCCGCGCGAAATGACACCCTCCGACTGAATTTTTTTTTTTTTTCGTAGAAATTCTACAAATTATCGCGTGTTAGTCGCGACGTTGTGAAAATTGGGATGATGTGTGTCGTAATAAGTTGTACAGCTTGAAGAGAGATGTATGAAGTTTTGTGCGCGTCCCCGCAAAATATCATCGCGGTTGGATACTCCGGTTAACAAGCAGCGCGGTTGCACTTTGGTGAGAAGGCAAATGCAAAATGTGGTTGTGTATACAGAAAAAAAAAAAAAAAAAACAAGAACGGACAGGGGATGGAGATTGAGTGAAACGCGGGAAGAGAAAAGGGAGATGATGAGGGAAGAACGAGAACTTTTCGCGGACGAGCGTCATCTATATTGAACGTGTTTCTTCGTCGTCTCGTGTCACCCGCGAGTTTCGCGTATTAAAGTCTTTTAACGAGCACCAATTCGATCAGTTGGTCGGCCACTTGACCTCGTTGACCCGGTTTCCGGTTCGCTCTCTCGACGAAGGCTCTTCTCAATCCGTCGCTCCGCCGATTCATCATTACCGGAAGCTCAAACACGGAAGAAAGATTTCGATTCTGTCCGAGTTTATCCTTTATGTCGGTCTTGGCTACTCTCGCGGCTAAAAAAAAAACTCAATACTTTGAGGAATATAAAAAAGAATATAAAAATCGCGACAATTGGTAGTCGAAAAATATAAAGTGATTTAAGTTGTGGTATAATAACGCGCAAATAATATTTTTATTGACTATATGTAAAATTTATACAAACAAGTGTACATCTCGGAACATGTGTACTCTTTATGTACATCCGCGCGTAAACTTTGACCGTATGTAAAAATTTCTGGCTAGGTGAATTCAATGTGTCTGCATGCACACAAATTTGCATTTCGGTCATGACCCAACATCTCTTTTCTCTTTTTTCTCCCTCCTTCTCTCCTTTCTCTTCCACCGTATCCATTGTCGATCGCGCAGCGGCTCATTTCCTGTTACGCAAGCCGGTGGTCCGAGCGAACGGTAAACAAAACGTGGATGGAATAACTGCACGTGATAAAAAAAAAAAAAAATGCAATGGTCGAAAAAAAAAAGAGCGTGCTAATCGCGCCGACTGTGTTTCGCGCCGATCAACCCTTTCGCCGCCTTTCCCTCTTGATCAGGGCGCGGCAATTCTGTCGCGAGACTCGCGCCGACATCACGTGTCACGTCGATTTTCGCTCGCGCGCGCATACCAAAATCTCGTTACCGCGTGTGAAACGGATACGGTGGAAGAGAAAGAAAGAGAGAGAGGAGGGAAAGAGGGAGAAAAAAGAGAAAACTTTAATTGTCGCAAACGTGTTCGACCTAACGCGTATATTACGATAAAAAAATGTCAAAAAATGTGTATAATTTGTAAACTACACAACCCGCAAGCAACTCTCGAAAGAATTTTTGTCTTATTATCGGATGAAAGTCAAAAATTTGTTTGAAATAACGTGTCGGGACGATGCTTGAAAAAACAGGAGCAGCAAAACGTGCGCGCTCCAACATTTGTCGTTGTTTAGGCTGCAACATCTGCCACGTCGTGGTCGAAACCGCGTCGTGTTCTGACTAACATCGCGTTGTTCCTTCAGCAACCGGGTCCTAAAGCAACAAACCTAATCGCGCGAGCCCGCTTTATGCCGCTTTCGCCACCGTTCGCGGCAGCACATTAGTCGTTTTCCCAAAAATGCTCGCCGGTTGCATTTAAGGTTGATATTTCGAGACACAGGAAATTTATTATCTGTCGACACACACACTAATAAAAATAAATTACTGCAGAGAATTTTTCTTTCTTTACATATCGTATAATTATCGCTTACGTTTTTCTATATCTCGTTAGAAAAATCGATATCGAAATAACAAACACGCGTGCGTGTTGTCTCGTGTTGTCACTTTCGCGCACTTTTTCCTCGCGTTTAAAAAATATTTTCTCGTTGCTCATTTCCGTCAACGTAACCTAACGAACGACGTCGTCGTTAAACGATGCATTACGTGGCATATTATCAAGAAATTAAAAACTGACCCCTCCCGCGTCATAAAGCAGCGCCTCGCTTTTACATCGTCGTCTGTCGAACAGATGCTCGCTCACACGGGACGGGAGTGCTTCCAAAATATTTGCCGAGCGCGCGCGGCTCGTTGAAGATAATAGTACCGCATCCATTACGAGGCACGGGCTGCGGAAAACCATACACACACATACACACACTCCTCTCTCTCTAACCGTTATTATATTCGCTATTAATTATCTGCCGATTACGCGACCAGAAATTGTACGATTTCGCAGCGAGAAGCATTTCCACGCGCGCGCGCGCGTAACCGCTTAAATCTAATATTACATAACGTTGTGATCAGATATTGGATTTGATTCTCTTTCTCTCTCTAAATAATTTTTAAAGTATACCAATTTTTGAATTATTGCAAAAATTGATATTTCTGACAACTTATAATTCTTTTATTAATTTCTCTTTAATACAAGAAAAATGTAAAATAAATAACACAATAAATTCTTCGAGAGATTTTTCTTTCATCGAGCAAATGACCGTAGATAAATTCGTGTCACGACGTACCGAGCAATGAATACAATCCACGCTGAATGCATCACTGCGTCACCTCGTCATGCATCTCGCCGTTGACCCCGGACCGTTTCAGCCGGTGCGCGTCGTAAGTGCACGTAACTTGGAGAGAGGAAGTTAATCGACGCGAAGATGGCTGTTGTAGGCGGATGGTGATAATTAATCGACCAAACTGCCCGAGGGAGAGAGGTTGCAATCCTCCTACAGTTGGTGGATAATTACATCGTCGAGCCGTCCGCATTCGAGGATGCGGCAGTTGACATTTTGACGTTGCTGATTCGGGGGACCGCGGGCGATTTGCTGATTCGCGAGATCGACACATCGGCGGTACGGAAAAACCGACACTCAAAGTGACGGGATTATTCTTTCAAATCGATTCAACGTAATTCTCGATGAGAGAGAGAGAGAGAGAGAGAAAGAAAAGAAAGAAAAAAAAGAATCGCAATTTGGTTTAATAAAAAGTATTCAACTTCAAAACTTGACAATTAAAGTTTCCTTCATTCAACGAGAGACAAAAGGCTATAACGACTTGCTATTTTCAGTTTCCGAGCTCAGCGTTATATTCGAACTTTTCTAATCGCGCACAAACATCTTCAGATAATTCGCCGAGATAATTCGAGATATATCTATTTGAGGGGATGATTGGCTTTATCTGTCGGAAATTTTTCTCTCGGTATCTGGCAAAGTGCGAAAGTTTTCATGGAAATGTCTCTCGGCGCTTCAATGCCGATCACGTTTCTGCGGATCCGCGGGTATTCCAGCTTTTCCGACGTCGCGCACGTCGGGCTTCTTATAACCTATCCCTGTGCTCGGTTCCGGCAGAAAAAGGGAAATAAATGCCGAGCGTAACGTCGTCTTTATTCGACATGGTAGCGACGACGCTTTCGAGTGACACAATCCTTGCAATACACGACTACCTATCCGAAATCCAAATAACATGCAACAAAAGGTCTTTCCGCGAGTGAACTCAAACAAGGATCCGCGGAAATTCGTGTCTCGTATACGTCACGTAAAAGGTAAAGAATTGCTTTCAGCTGCCAAAGCTCATCGGAATAAAATTTATTCTCTCAGCGGCAAAAGTTTTTCTCGGTGAATAAAACTGTCGTTTCGAATCGGGGAACGAAAAATATGCGAAATATACAATCTCAAAAAACCTAAAATATAATAAATATAATAAAAATCTAACAGATAATCCTTTTATCTTTATTTTATTGTTACAATTTTTAAATTTTTTTAATAATGAAATATTTTTGAAATATTTTTAAACAAATATATAAAATTTATATGAAATACAGTTTGAATTGTGAACTTGAATAAGAAGTTTTGCAATAAAACAAAATTAATTCTTCAAACATTTTGCTTCTTGCGCTGAGTCGGTTCGTTTCATGGTCCGGGTTTTCAAATTTGCAGTAACAGCGATTTACGGCGTTCCGTTAATTCCTCGCGGCGAAGAAAGCTCGCTCGCCTGGTCGCTTGCGCAATATTTTTCGCAAAGAGAAAACCGTAGTAAACCGCGTAAATTCATTAAAACCGTTGAATTTGTGCAAATTACACGCGGTTCCGCGCGCTACGTCAGGAGCCAAGCGACCACACGTCGAGAGATTCCGAATGAATAGCGAAAATTACGGAACGACAGTTTCGACAGCGGCGGAATTCCTGATCGCGCGACTCCGCAATCCCGGGCAATCTTTATAAAATAACTTCCTTCGACATTCGACTCGGACGTTTTCACGTTCGAGTTCGTTGAACGCGCAAACATCACCATGGAAACAAAACGCGGTTTCTGATTCGCAAACTGAAAAATTTTCATGTGCTACCGCGTGGAGATGCCAATATCGATCACGGCTGCATCTACTGTTGCGTTAATTTATGGCGCAACATTGTTCCAGACTCGCGGAAAGGCCGCGAAACATCGTCGTCCGTTGAGCTGGAAAACTACCGTGAAAACAAACGTCGCAACAAAATTAAATCCTCAATTTCACACCGCGCGATTCTATTTCGTCGTCTAAGTCGCTTAATCAAAACAACGAAGTAAAATTGCAAATTTCGCTAGCTTCTCGTCGCGGCCCCATTACATTCGAATTCGACGCGACTTTTCACACGAGAGTTCAATGCTCTCCGAGTTAACAAAATGAATGTCGCGAGTATTGAGAAAAAACAAATAATGTTTAATCACAATAATTCTCAGCGACTGTGTTATGCTTTTTTTTTTTTTGTTTATAGAGAAAGAGATATACTTCTATACATGTGTAATGAAAATATAGATCTCGCGAAAGAGAAAAACGTGTATGCATAGATATATATTCCTCCACTGTGTGGCTGTGATGAAAAATTGTGGCTCTGAAGAAGCTAAGCTGCCGTTGACGGCAAAATAACGAGAAATTACTATGAGATATATATATACACACACACACAGCTGTGCAGAGAGCGAACTGCTATTTCAAATTTGTTTTTTTTACTATTTTTATTTTATGTATTTCGCCACGCCAAAGGCGAACGCGCCACGTAAGAGATTAAAATTTTACCCTCGACGCGCGAATGTTTCAGCGACGATCAAAATCGAATTGATTATATGAGAAAGAGAGAAAAAGAAAAAACAGACAACAACAAAAAAAAAACGGCGTCGATGCAATTGCGTTTGACATAAAGAAAGAGAAAAAATCAAATGAACAAGATTCTCTAATTATTTATGTCACTTGTGAAATAACGCTCGTATAAATGTCGATTGCAAATTTCTCATCAAAATGAGATATTTCTTTCGCTTTCGAAGCAACAGCTATTATATTTACTCTCGCACGGAGCTGCCTGAGCTGCCGTCAAAATGTAGATGTAATTTTGACAGTTTCGGGTTAACTCATAGGTGAAATCAACGTAGCGCACGTAGAGCGCGTTTGTGGCATCTAGTATCCATTAATATTTCACATGCAACACGCACCCACAACAATCGATGATAAACCACAGAAGCGAGGAAGTTTGCGCGATGCATCTCCGCGCGTGTATATACAATATATGTTTACGCGTTGTATGCGTTCGCGCTGAAATTTACGCTGCGCACCAAACTAAACTATATTACACCCATAAATAATAATAATACTTGTACTTGCTTTTTGTTTTTAATTTAAATAATATTTGTCTTCTCTTTTTCCCACACACGTAAAAAATATAAAACTAATAAAAAACTAAAAGTAAATTAAACTTAAATATTTAACTTTTTTTCAATTTACTACGTGTAGACGATGAAGAAGATCCAAACCAGGATCGAAACGTTTGTAATTGAATTTTGAATAAAGAAATTTTCAACATCTAGTTTTGTTTCTCGTATTGACGTTTTCTTCTATACTGTGAAATTTTACGAGAAGCAACATATAGTTAAATATTTGAGACGTACCGATATTTTGTATTTAGACTTACAAAAGTTAAATATTTTACACGGTCATTTATTAGAAAGAGAGAGAAAGAGAGAGAGAGAGAGGGCAGCTTCCTTGATGCAGCTTAGTCACAACTTCAAATCCCCTACTGTGTATATTCATGAGAGCGGATGAAGAGAATCGTCGATGAACACGGAGAGATAGAAGATCTGACAGATAGAGGAGAAAGGTCAGACGACGACAGTATAACGACAAGTAAGGCAAAGGGAGGAAATTCAGGAGCGCGAGGGTGCGCCGACCACACCCTGCATGTACGTCCTACTCGAGCATAAATACGTTCTCTCTCTCTGTCCCTTTCTCTCAACGGCGAGCGAATGTAATTTTCGTAGCGGGTCTCGGTGCTGTAAAATCGCCCCGTAACTCCTGCCGACGGACTTCCATAGAGCGTAGAGTGTCTCAAGGGTATATGAAATAAGAAAATATCCAAGATAAACATTTGATATAAACTCACGTGAAATGGAAAATTTTTGAAAATGTTTTTGCTGAAAATTTTGAGAGTCGCGCGCAAACGAATAGATTACGATATTTCGTTATAATATATCGTATATATATTATACGCACATTATATCTCATTTGCTCTTAATGTATTCTGTTACTTTACCATTTTATTTAAGGATAATTAACGCTGAGAGATACAAAGAGCGTTAAAAAAGGAAAAAATAAAGAAGAAGGCGCATCAAGCCAAATAAATAAAGAAGCGATCGAAGAAGCGTTTATCTTCTCGCGGCAACGGTTTTGCGAAACCACGGTATAAATTTGCATCGAATGCAGTAACGACCGGCTTGTGTTTCCCTCGACGTAACCGCGAGCGGGCAAGCAGCCGAAACGCGCGCGAACCGGCAAATTCAGTTATATCTTTCTCTTTTATGCAAAATGCCCGGGGAAGAAATTAAATTCTACTCTTCGCTGCGGGGCGGAGAGAGAAAACGCTACAATGCCTGCGGCTAGGAAAGTCGTTCTCGTTGATTTCGAATCGTACCTCTGGACGGAAGTCCCTTTCGAAGCGTAGCGCGTATAGCGACGAGCTATTCTTCCTCGCGCAATGCTGAATTTCCTTCCGCTTTTTCGCCATCGTATTTAATAAAACGAGCAAATAATCGAATGAAATCCGCGCGACTTACGAAAAACTACCGCTCATTATGCTCGAAATTACTTACGTTATTATCAATGAATTCTAATGAAAATTCTTCTTTTAAACTCTCGCTCTCTCTCGCCCTCTCGTCTTTGCTGTTTTACACGCGAATTGTTCCCATTTAGACTTTTCCGAGAGAAAAGGGACTTGGAAGCACGTCAACTTACGAAGATGACAAGTACCCCGGACACGATACACGTTTCTTTTCTTGTTTCTTTTATCCCGACAATCTGGGAGGGAGCATTGTCCTGCTGCCGAGACGTCTTGTCGCGGACAAAGGAGCAAAACAAGAACACATAAACCGAGGTAAATCTAAAAAAAAAAAAAGACAAAAGAACAAAGTACATTTGTTCCTAATTTCTTACAGAGAAACGATCTTCTTTCGCGTATTATATACATACTTGGTATTTTGCAAATATTATAAAAAAAAAGAATAACACGTAAAACAATTCTACACATACGAGAGTAAATTTTGTTGAAAAAGAAAATTGATTTTTACGGCACTTTAATTTTTCTTTCAGAAAGATCTTTTTCTATTTATTGTTACGTTATCGCCCAAGTGATTAATAAACCCCGAATAATGTCAAAATGTTGATTTTTACGAAACAGATTGTAGCAACGGCTGACATCGAGCTCAGTTGCCGGGTATAACATGTTATATCGCTATCGCGTTTTTTTATCATCAAGCTGTGTGTGTGTATACGCTGTTGCGCACACGGGCGGTGTTCCCGGAAAATAAGCTAACAGTTATGCGATTACCTCGTAAAAGCTTGGGCGATCTTTTCTTCGCGGCACAGCCGGCGACGTGCCGCGTGAAAATATAGAGCGCGCCTCATAGAGGCGATAAACCCCTTTCAGAACGTAAACGCGACGCTGCCACACCGAATCAGGACCATTTCAAAGCAACACAGTCGCTATCTCGACGCGACTGTCACAATCGTCACGCGAGTATCTTTGTCGTTTATTCGCAACAATAAACAATCATATCAAATGTGTTGAGTAAAATTAAATTTAAAAAAATTATATATTGTTATTTCTATTAACTAAATATAAATTTAAGAAATATTTAGTTTAAGTTTCTCTCTCTCTCTCATTCTCTCTCTCTTTCTTTCTTTCCTTGTTTCTGTTTTATTCACAATCAGAAAAAAAACCAGAAATGTCAATTTGAATCCTGAGGCTTAGTTCGTCAAATGTAAAAACCATTCACCCTCCCCGATCTATTGCGATAGGCCTGCCTCATTTATAGATCGCTTTTAGCGTGGCAAAGATTACGAGGGACGAAGATTAATCGTTCACGGTGCTTTGTCCGCGATCTCGACACGAAAGCGCGTTCGCCTACGGCACGCGACATTTTATCGTAATTATGCGACAAGGGAGCAGTTATGGCAGTGAAAAGCGTAGTCGCAGACAGTCTTCGGTTCGCTACAGCCACTCCGCGTTTGAGTAGAATCGCGTGCGAGACAGCTGATTACAACTCTCAAAGCTAAGGGACATTTTTTTTTCGCGGAAAAGAGCGGATGTTAATATATACATTATTAAGTTTTCACCGGATCACTTGCAATAAAAATTAACAACGCGGCGTTATAAATGCAAATCTAGATGTCGTAATTTTTAAATTGTCGCGTTTTATTCGTTTAAAATTTCTCTCTGTCTCTCTCTCGCTTTTTCTGGAGAGAAATATTACGTTGTGCGCCGAACCATCTGCGATTTCAATTAAAATGTGACGTAGGTATACGTTTGAAAAACGTCGCGCGACTACAAAAATAGACCCCCGCTGATTCAGTTCTATTCACGAATGAATGAAATTCGCCCACGTTATCTTCGCGTTATTTTCCGCTCGCTTACTCGATCGTGCGAGAATTTCTCAAAGAACAAAACATTTAAAAAAAAAAACGTCAATGTTAATGTCAAATTGTCAAAGTTAACAAACGCACGCAGTAATTAATTAAAAATTCAAAACCATACTTTTCACTAATTAATTTTTTTTTTTTTTTTTTTTTGAATGACAAGTTTATTTCGAACTTTTCCGTTTTCAGCGAAATACGACTCGCATGTGATTTTTCGCGAACGACATTTAATTTAAGCGACCGGGCTGTCGAGCTGGCGTCGCCGTCGCCGCCGGTTCGTTAAACTATTGTCGTTGAGAATTTGCGTGTCACGAACTTATCGCGAAACGCGCCGGGGTATAACAAACGTAGCGTCATATGTGGGCGTTTGTGCGTGCTCGCAAATCCGCAACAGAATCTCGTTACGTGGTGTATCTGGGTTAAACCCCAAATCAGTTTTGCCCGGGTTTTGGCGGGGGAGATTCGACAAACAAGAAGGTGTAATTTCACACAGTGAGAACAAAGACATACACACAAATCTCATATCCGAATTTTCTTGTAATAAAAAAAAAAAAATATACACTATTCTTTTTTATTATGCGAATTATATCTTATTTTTTAGTCGTTATGAAATATCGTCGTAAATATTCAACATGTGCTTAGTATTTGAAAAATGTAGAAATATATTTTTCAGCAATATTTTAACAGTTAATTTTGCAATTTTTATTTAATATTGTGTAGAGTGAAGTTTCCTTTCTTATAGACGAACGATTTATATAATGGGGCTATAAGGGAAATAATTGCGCGCAAAAACGGGTGAGTAATAGTTATTTCAGCGAAAACGAATGTTATAGGTACGCCTTCGCAAGAAAATAACTCATTTCCACGTATGTACCTCAACACGAAATTCCGCTATAAATTCGGCTCGCGTACCTGCAACGTTTCCGGTCTCAGATTCGGACCCGGACTTTCGCGGTTTGGCGGTGGCAAACGGCAAAACTTTAAGTACACGGTGATTAAATTTTACCTCGGCGTGTTCGAGGATTAATGCGGCCATTTCGATGACGGGACACTTGTGCGCGCGCCCAGATTTGTTACGAAAATTAATTAACTTCGTATGAAATATTTCATTACTACCTTTATAAACGAGCAGGACGTATTAAGATTCTCTCGAGGAAAAGGGAGCCGTATATATATATTTTTTTCTTCTTCTTTTTGCTGTGAACAGCGATCTGTCTTTTCTGTCGTGACCTAACTATTTATTTTTAGGTAATATATAGACGCTATCTATTTTTTGCTGTTCTGAATCACACGGAACGTGTTTAAAGGATAAAATTAAGCTCGAACAAATGTATAAGAGTTACACGTTAGGAAAAGAGAAAAATCTGCACAAATATTGCATATATCTTACTAAAATATAAATTATAATATATAAATAATATATAAACAATAATATATATTTCAGAAAAACGTGTACACTTTTTTTCGTATAAATTGTGAGCTTCGCACAATTGTAAATTATTTCGCTTACGTTTCGTTCGTTCAAACCGTTCGAGAACGCAAAAAAAAAATAAAAAAACACGTAGGCGCTGTAAAATTGTAGAAATTGCAGATCTCATGCGGAAAATTTAACGGCGGCGATTAAGTTATACTAATTTTGATGACGCGCGTCCGATTCGACCGAAATCCATTTCACGTGCGGTGGCGATTTAATTGGATACCCGTGGCGGAGCCACTATTAATTGAAAATTGCAGACCTGATTCTTTTCCGTGACAAGAGATTCAATTTCGTCCTGATGAGAGATTACCACGATTGTCCTATCAATAAAGAAAATAATAATAACAGACGGAGATAACGAGGGTAATGACTGATGTGAGATCCAATTGAATACAGACGTTGCTGACTGTGCATATAAATTCTCACGATCCGAAATATTCAACCGAAAGAATTAGTTTTCAATTTGGTTATTGAACATTTTAAATCTGAAAACATAGCTGTAGAATATGTCACATTTTTTTTCATTGCTATTCTGAGAAAATTTAAAAAATAAACGTCAAGAGCTTGGTCCTAAGTAGCTTAGCACGTTATTGCCCTGAAGCTTTCGTTTCATAATGAACTCCGATATTGAAATTCGCCCGGCTAGAACAACGAGGAGAAAAAAAGCGGACAGCCGGCATTGTTGTCTGGGCTCTCATTGTCGGTCGTCATTAACTTGATACGAGCGAGGAAGAGAGAACGGGAAATGCATTAGGTCTGAGATTAAAATAGAAATTTTTCTGATGCGCGCAAGAATACGAAGATACGCAAACAATTGCAGCGTGTTTATAGGTGTTTATCGCAACACTTTTTCTAAAAGAAATCTTTGATTGCGTTTCGAGCAAAAATCCAACGATTTTATGTTCCATAACACTGTGATTTAGTTAATGCGAGTATTAAAAAAAAATTAATTAACTTGTTTACAAATTACTTACTTTGCGGCAAAGTAATTTACAAATTATTATTAATTTTGTTTAATTCAAAAACCGAAATATTTTTGATATACTTTCAGAATATTAAATTACAGCTTGTGAATCGCCTGACGAGATCCTTTGCTGAAAGCAAATTGATGCAATTAATCCAATTAGTGATATTATCTATGTACGCGCAATATAAAGTACGTCTTAACCCAATTACATAAAATCTCTTCTGATTAAATTACAAACACATATCCTCCTTATATTTCTTTCGAGAGAATATCGCAATATATATACGGGGTGTCTGAAAAATGTTGACACAGCCGAAGTGTAGAGATAGATTGAGTCAATTGCCATTGTTTTGCAAAATTCGCAATAATTATCGAGTGATTAATTAACACATGTCAGCGCATGGGAAGCGATGGTCCTAACTCTGTATGATTTTCAGTAAAGAAAAATGGACTTCGTGCAATTTTCTAACAGCAAGAAGCGGAGCAACCAAGCGAGTGACACAGCTTCTTGCGATCAGCTGATTTTTAGTTATAAAATATACGCCTGCAGAAATCATCGCTTCCCATGCGTTCGTTGGATCAATTAATCATCCAATAACTATTGCACATTTTGCAAAATGACTTTTCGACTCGAATTCCAATCCACCTTCACACTTCAATTGTGTCAAAATAATTCAGACACCCTGTATATATTACGAAAAAAATCTCAATTTTTCTCCGTATATAACGGAATTTATATATCGAACCTTCGCTTAATCGCGCACGAAAGATCCCGTCGCATATAGTTTCAGCAGGCGATTTGAATCGCCGTCTGAAATATGGCCAGCGGCGGACTTTTCCTCCGCCGCGCGCCGGTCTAATTAGACCGAGAATAAACGAGGGGCTCTATGTAAACCGAGTTATCGCGACGACCTGATTAGATTCTGTGAATACGCCTTATGGGCTCTGTGTTTGCCATGAGCACACATTGGGATCCGGGCGGACGACGACGACGTCGCGCATCGGATGCGCCCGGCCGCGCCGGAAGTCCCCGTCATCTTTATATTCCGTCAACGTCGGCGCACGCACGCACGCACGCACTCGTGTGACAACATGCACCCCGAGCTCCGCGACGTGTAAAATCCGCAGATACAACAAGTTTCCTTCGATGAAACAGGAAACACTCGGCAACAAAATTTGCTGTTGCGCGAACGCGTTGCTAGGATGCGCAACGACAAAATAACGCAAACAGATTATTACAACCGATAATGATGATGACGATATTGCTACCAATAGCGAATTAAGATTGCTAATATGCATATCAAGTGTACAAGGGCAATGCGAGCGATGAAATTTTAATTAAGAGCGCGCCGCAATATTCATCCCGCCGTTATAATATAGCGCCATTAATTTTATAGAACCGAAAGGAAAAGAGATTTATGATTATTATCTTTCAAATATATATGGAACGGACGGGAGTAATGGATCAAAGTTAAATTAACTCGCATCTCATTAGATTCGCCCCGTTATCCATCAAGTACGTATATGTATAAAACCGTGAAACGTGAATCTGTTTTATGAAAGTATAATTAACGGCGAATTTGTTACTTTGCAAATTCACTCGTTACTGAGCGGAGACGCGCGCGCGCGCGCGCCAATGAAGAATCTGTGTTTAATTTTAATAATTGCAACACATTAACGACACACACGCACATCATTAATTTCTATTTTCAATTTGCGCGGGGATTTAAATGGACTCAATCAGAATTACACCTCGACCATAATATCGACAGAAAATATGAAATATTTACGAGCCTGTAACCAGATTCCGGCGCGTTCGTCTGGAACGATTATGTAAAACACAAAGCGAGATAAACTCGATCACGATAAAGAGATCGTTGCGCGATGCAATCGCGACCAATAGCGTAACTCGCTTGTTGAACTCAATCGAAAAACTCCGTACACATAGACATTATCATCGAAACAGAAAGATAAGAACAGCAACCGTTCCGTTTGTGCGCATGTCTCAGATATTTTTATTCCAAATATTAATAAGAATATTGCAAATACTTTGTGTGTGAAAAATATAAAAACAAAATATTTTATATTAGGTCGAGGAGTTTTTTTCGCAATATTTTAATAATTAGTTAAGGGGGGTATTCGGGGTTTCTTATATACATGATGCAATTTCGCATCGATCTCTAGTAAAAATTATTTTTTTTTTAACTCTTATATCTTCGAAACTAGATTTTTTTTAAATTTGTTTTTTCTTTTTTTTGATCGATGCAGAATCAAACTTTTGATAAAAAAAAAAAAAATTGAAAAAATATTGATTTTTCACAGAGATATTCGATTTTAAAGTCTCACAGTGGGTTTCACAGACTCAGTCAACAGACTCTCTGTTCAACTAGTCATGTTTGACATCTATCCACGAAGGGTTAGTAAAATCAAGTTGAAATGTGCGTGTAAACTTTTTTCGCGTTTTGAGATGAACTAAATATTAATTGCACAATAAGTACAATTCGTATTTCGGCACAACTGCGCGGGCAAAGAAGAGCGATTTCTCTCTCCACTGACACACGGGTGCTCCTTCCTCGCCCTCTTTTTCCTTCCTTCATTCCCCCTCATCGGCGTCTCCTGCCGACGATCCAGAACTACTCCCGTAGACCGTGCTAGTCGTCAACCCCGTCTCCGTCGGTGGAGAAAAGCTATTTTTGTAAAGACCCTATATTTAGCCGAAACTTATTCCAAGAGCGGCCTGCTGCATCGGGTCACCGGACGAAATCTCGCACAGCCTTCTGTTTTGTGTGTATATGAATGCGCGATCTCTTCGTTCCGCGCGGCCGAGTCGCGTGTGTGTGTGTGTGTGTTTCAGAAAAATGACGGTCGACTCTCGTCGCGCGCAACTTGGCAGAGTGCAACTACCCTTATTGCCGCGTATGTGTGTACGCAAGTAGGTACACACATGTTTCGCGACGCGATTCGCAGCGTGCGCGAATATTTATATTATTCGGAGTGACATACCTACAAGTAGTGTTTGCATAAATGAAACGCGATGCTTCGCTTTTTGTTTTATCGAAGAATACAGCGCGTGAAAAAACACGCTCGCGAGAAAAAAACACAACGAAGAATGGTATACTTCGCTAGTACATGGCGGCGACGACGATGCAACGGCTGTTTTAATTTTCAGATGGAAAAATTATTTGAGAAACACTGTGCGCGAATTTGTCGGGAAAACAATTTTCCGCGAGTATCTCGCGCTTATTCCCGAGGACATCGACTCGAGGGCGCGCGACTTTGATTTATCGTAATAAACGAGTAGTCTCGGAAATGGGAATGTCACGTTGAAGAATGACGCAATACGTACCGACTGTTACGGCAATTTCGAAGTTACATCACTTCGGAATACGCGGGAAAGTCATATGCATAACATAACGTATCTGCGCGCGCCATTTCGGTGTGTAAAAGTTTTCCTAAACTAAACTACGTAATGCGCAAAGCGAAAACGGGTATGTATTTGAAGTCACGACTGGCGGTGGCGACGATGGTACAGGTCGAACTTCGATAAATCACTCTTCGAGATGATTTATCCACGACAACTTAAATATCCTGCCTCGTATGAGCTTGCCTTCCATCTTTCGCTGGTTTTCGTTTTTTTTTTCTCTCTCTATCTCTCTCGCTGCAAACATCCGTCGGATTATTTATTATGTTTGTATCGCCGGAAAGCAACAAGAGAAAACGCGAAACACTCTCGATTGATCGATTACATAAATCTTAAGCAATTCTCTTTCTCTCTCTCTCTATAAAACAAAGATTATATTACAATATATGTATATTTATTTTTAACCCTCAACGGACGGCATGTTTTTCGGCACCTTAATTCGCCGGACATGGGTCGTTTTCGTCTTGGGCTTTTCAAAAATATTAAATATTTCTAAAAAAATCTGAAACAATGTGTACATACTCTTCAAACTGTCTATTTTAAGAAACCATCATTAAATTTAGTGAAAAAAAGTTTTAATTCATAATTTTTAGCAAATATGACAACAAATCCAAAAAAAAAACAAGAAATTTTCATTTTGCTCCAGACAAAAACGACCCATGTCCGTCCGTTAAGGGTTAAGATCTTAAGAAACATGTTACCATTAAGAGATAGGTTAGAAATAATAGAATAGTGAAAGAGAAACGAGGCAAATTGAAAATATTAAAATAAAATTCAGAAAAACAAGAAGCGCACAAAAAAGTATGTTCTATGAAGGGATAAAAATGTTTAACGCCTTACCAGCGG